>BQNB010076083.1:0-25257 GCA_026074375.1 Tanacetum coccineum | reverse complement strand
TGATATTGAGTTTGAACATGCCATCACAAGCATATGCTTTTCCTACAAATACATTGGCCTTGGAAAGAATCACTTTGTTCGATTCTATCACAGCCTTAACCCCACTTTTACAAAGTTTAAAACCAGAAACAAGATTCTTCCTAATGTTAGGAACACGAAGAAAATTCATAAGGGTTAACTTCTTTCCAGATGTGAATTGGATATCTACGTTTCCTGAGCCAATAACCTTTGAAGTATGATTGTCACCCATCATAACTTCATGTCCATTTCCAGATTCCTTATAAGTTTTGAACAAGTCTCTGTTGTTGCAAACATGTGTAGTTGCACCAGAATCATACCACCAATCATCCGTTGTTGTCACACTAGCCATATGCAGTTCCTGAATCATTCCAATGCTCATTTCAGAAACCACAGCAGTGATTTCTGTGGTATTAACTTGTTCCACTGCATTATCAGATTCATCCTTCTTGTTTGAATTCTAATTTTTCTTCTTGGGATTCTTGCAGTAGCGTTTGATATGCCCCTTTTCATCGCATTTGTAACACACGACCTTAGACAATGGTTTCTTTTCTTACTTGTTATTCTTGGATGAATTCCATGTACCCTTCCTCTTCTTGTCATTTCCTTTGTTGTTCTTTCCTGAATCAACATAATTAACCTTAGAACTTGATGCACCATTCAGATTCTTTTCACGAACACGAGTTTCCTTTTCAATTCGTAAATGTTTCTGAATTTGATCCAATGTAAAATCCTCTGAAGTGTGCATCAATTTCTTTCTGTAAATGTGCCAAGAAGATGGTAACTTGGTAATGATGGCCCCAACCAATAACTTTTCAGGGATTTCAATGTTAAGATTTTTGAATTTAGAAACCAGAATAAGAAATTCATGAACTTGATCTAAAATAGACATGTTATCTTCCATGGTAAATTCAAAGAATTTAAAAGTGATAAACTTATCTGCCCCTTCCTTTTCAGCGGTGTATTTTTCTTTAAGAGAATTACAGATTTCCCTTACAGAAGTCATTGGTGTGTAGAGATCATACACACGATCAGTGAGGGTACTCAGAATGTATCCTCTGCATAGTGTTTCATCTTGTTCACGCTTCCTTTCTTCCTCTTCAGTCATCACGCCAGTTGGTGGCACATCTAGAACATAATAAACCTTGAACGCAGTTAACAGAAATTTCATCTTTTCCTTCCAACGAGTAAAGTTTATCCCATCCATTCTGTCTAGTTTGATTGTGTCGCTTCCAAACATCCTTAAACCAACACTTTTATCCATGATAATATTCTTTAAGATTGTTAGAATATGGCAGACTTATAATAATAATATAAACGAATTTGAGGACGTGATAATCACTGTCCTTAAATAATATTAGCCTCCACTATTTACGCTGGTGGGATTCGTGAATAATTTCTTCCCGGGATTCGACCTCAAAGATAGAACTTTATGCAGCGTACATAAGGTTCACATGAACATCAAATGTATGTATATTTTGTTTGTATTGAATTGAGTGTTTTTAGATGAATTAAAAATGCAGAAAGATGACCATATTTAAAGGGAAACTCGTGACCATTCGAATAGTCATAATGGTTCACAAAAAGGTGCTATTAGTGACAGTTTAGCGACAATTTAGCAACAGAAAAAACTGTCACTAATCTATATCGTTTCAAACAGTCGCGATGGTTTATCAAAGACACCCTTTTAACCCATTTAACTGTCAGCATTTAGAATTGGTGCGTCTTTTCAATAATAATGCCTAATTAGCAACGGTTTTGTGACAGAATAACTGTCACAAAAACTGTCACTAATATCCATTTATAATTAAACATTCATTTCATTCATCCAATTAGTGGGATACATACAATACACATTTGTTAATGAAAACCCACAAGTTCCAACAATCCCCCACTTGGGTTTTATTAACAATATACAACATATTATGCGTAAATTAAGGTAGCTTTCGCCTTGAACCTTAACATAGTGTATATCCTTCAAATAACCTAACAGAATCAGTGGCGGCTTTATAGCATTTGAGCCATGATTCTTAGTGTTAAACTCGAAAAGATAACACACATAACATGTTAATTGATGTTCATAACATGGTAGCACTTTTATGGCCATGTGCTAATCCCAGTTTCATGGATATCTCCAAAAGTAACTCACCTTTGTAGGAGCGGCACCACTCCTTATATCCACATAGGTGAAGCCCTTCAATTTCCAAAGGTACACTTCATTAAGAGTACAAATACTCACCCTAAAAGAATTACTCACTATTTAGCATTTAAACTAAACTAGTGTCCTATTGACTTCGATACAATGTAGGATCCTAGACTCGAAACGCCTTCGGGACCAAGTTTTTACATTAACTGGTGTCACAGAGGGGTTACTGTTAGCCATGTGCGCTATGATCAAGTAGTTGAGAAGAATATTCCGTTGAGATAAAAAATAACCTGTAGAATGAAGACTTCAGATATACCAGGAAAATGAAGTAAGTTCTTTGAGATCCGTCATATCAAAACTCACTGGAAGAGAGCTATTAATCTGGGCGTAAGTGAATAGATAAAGCTGTAAGAATTGATTCATCCACATAGACAAGTAAATATCGAAAACTTAGAACCTGTCGATATATAAATAATGAAGAATCACATCGACTATAGAAAATCAACCCGTATGGCATAACAAGCAATCTCTAAAACATTGTTTAAGACTTATAGGGATTTCTACAAAAAGGCAAACATGCTGAAGGATTACCGGAGGAATCTATAAAACTAGGAGGCTGATGCATATATAGTGTCTAAGATAAATCACCGTTAAAAAATGCATTCTTAACATCGAGTGATAGATGGCACTTACACAAATAACATCAACTAATTATAGACCACCATCGATTAATAAGACACAAAGGAAAGTCGGCAATCCAACAACTAAAATTACCACCAACAATCAAAAGATATAAAACCATCACCGACGCATAGGGCCAAAGAATAGTACTTCAAGTTACCGAGCACAACTAAGTCAACATAGTAAATACTGTACCTTACAATGGTGAAGAGTTATGACGTGTTTATTTGAAAACTGCGTCCTATTCCAATGATTATATTACCAAAAGAGTCAATCCATAATAAAAATTCAATTCATTACCACTCTCGCTCCACAACCTAAGCATTTAGAAGCTATAGTCTTACTCTCAAATGCTTATCTTCACGCTATAAACAATGAATTTTTGTTGGAATTTGGGATACCCGGTAAAAATAAGAAATGTTCCCTCGGATTAGAATTTCTTGGCTTTACTCACAGTTATACATCATCGAAGTCCATACTCACACTTCGGATGGCATGAAGACGTATCATGGGTGGAAGGTTAGCTTACTAGTCATAATAGTAATGGTACGCGGGGCGTAAGATTCAAACATTTTCAAGAATTTTTAGTATAGTTATGAGGCCAATAATTAAAAAGAAGAACCTATGCCAATCAAATCAGTCCGTGAATGAAGTGAGATGTTCTTGAACTTTTCATTACATGACCTACGTGGCCATGGAGATAAAAGCCAGGGAAGAAGCGGACAAAAGTAAAGACTAGAAAAAAGCTATAGCAGAAGGTATTATTATCGGCTTTAGGAGAAGGTTTGATAATCAAGTTTTATGTATTGAGGACTTGGTATTTGTACAAAGAGATGTTATTTAATAATATGAAAGAGAGGACTAGGTTTGGTAGGTCTCGCATGTTAGGTTTAGTTTAAGAGACACCTAATAAGTGTCTCCTAATATATGGTGTTTTGTTATAAGTTTTTATATTCATAGGTGTCTCTTAGCTCTAAAACTAAGATGCGAGACCTACCAAACCTATTCCTCTTTTTCATTATAGTAATTAACATCTCCTTTGTTCCAAATACCAAGTTCCTCTATACATAAGATTATTAAACTTCTCCTCAAGCCATAATAAACCTTCTTCTATAGCTTTTTCTAGTCTTTTCCTTTTGTTCCTGTCTTTCACTGGCTTCTTATCTCCCTTGGCCACTTTGGTCATGTAAGCAAAGTTCCAAGACATATCCTTCATTCATGGATAATTTATCGGCTTGGTTCTTTTGTCTTTTAATTGTTGGCCTCATAAACAAAGCTAAAATTCTTGAAAACGGTTTGAATCTACTCTCTCGAGTACCCTCACATAATGACTGTAAGCTAACTTTCCACCAACATACGTCTTATGTCTATCGGAGTGTGAATAGTGGGCTTCTATGGAGGATCTTTTCGATTGGTTTTTGAGTTCATGATGACTGCACTCAAAAAACATATATACCATTCATACTTATACTTCACTTACTGATTTATAAGTGTTAAGTGTAAAACAGAAATTCAGAAGAGGAACGTTCTTACTTTTACCCGGTATCCCAAATTCCAACAAATATTTATTGTTTATAGCGTGGAGATACGCATTTGAGAGTAAGACAATAGCTTCTAAAGGCTTAGGTTGTTGAGGGAGAGTGGTAATGAATTAAATCTTTAAGTACGGGATTGATTCTTGTGGTACATAATCATCAAAAAATGGACGCAATTTATCAATAAACTCGTCAGAATCTTCCACCAAGTATGTTTATTTTTACAGTTTGATTCTCGGTATATTCAAATTACTATGCTTCGGCCCTTATGCGTTGGTGAGGGGGTTGTTAGTTCTTCTGATGGTATTTTTGGTTGTTGGTTTGCCACCTTTCTTGTGTCATATTAATTGATGGTGGTCTATTGAAATTGGACATTTCTCCTAGTGGGCTGCACAAAACAAATAACATTAACATCCCATTTAAGGATACTATCAACGAACACAAACAATAAATTACATAAATATCCATGAGTCGATTCTTTATACAGATACGCACAGTTGAAAAAACATTCCTTTTTGTATACAAAATATCAAGAAACATCAAGGAGCCAAATGATTAATTAAGATGCCGATAGTTCTTTTGATTGACTAGAAAGTTATGAGTTTTTTTGTGGACTACTAATGATTCTATTTCTAGCAGAAAATAAATTAAAATACATCAATGCAGGTGCAAAAATCTTAAGCAAGATGCAGAAGACTAAGTCTATTTAGTACAAGCTAAGCAAAGATAGTTGTATGCATGTGTATGTTAATCCTTGTTACGTTAAAGATTTGAGCGATATTATTTGAGTTTTTCTGAAAAAAACAAATTATACTCCATTACATATGCACGCCTGGTACAACAACACATAACTACAATATCAAGAAGAAAGAAGCAGATGATTTAAAATATTACCTAACAACTAAAGATAGATTGGCTAAATTTTTATAACAGATAAACCTTTTGTAAAACAAATGAAACTGAAGGACCTATTGAACTGGCTAGCCCACTGATCATAAACTAAAGCTAAGCAAGAGGCAAGAAGACTAAAGTTTACAACGACTTATAATTTTCCGTATGATCATGCATGTAGAAAGTAATGAAAGATACAAAAAGAATTAATTTAAAGAATCACGATTACTATTATGTCATGAACTAAACTTTTTGTAGTAAATAACAAAACCAACATCTACAAGTATCCAAATATATATAAACCGTATGCATACAACTATTAATTGATTTAAAATAAAAAAGATTAGCTAGAAGAACAACATGTTAAACATATGGGGGCAGCGAGAATGTCAAATGCGTTGCATGTTGTTCCAGTACCCACAAGCACAACAGTACTTAATTCCATCTACAACATTCAATGTAGTTAAAAGCTGATCGAGGTTTTGCAGCCGATCGATCTTTCAATATATGTTCCATAATTTATGAGTTTGTTTATATACAAAAGTTTTGTACAGAGTATTGTCTTTATCGAAAACTAAGGCGAGATGTTGATTAATTTATCCCAAGAAATATATAATCATAATATGAATGATAAATAATATTCAAAGCATAAATTAATCTTACTCGATGCATATAGATAAGAATCATATCAACGAAGAACACGTGTAGGGATGGAGATCTTCTACTTAATCCTCTATTCTTCGTGATGGCTCGTAATGTTTGTGTGTATTTTATATGTGAATAATCTCTATTTATAGAGATGTTCAAACTGCATGCACCTTAATTAGGTATTATTGGTAAGTTTATAATTATAATTATATAATTATAATTATAATACATAATAAAATCCTTATTTAGTGAAATCTCCCATCAAGATTTAGAAGTCACATTATGGTATTTAATTAATGATTACCTAAAATAAATCAATAAGTTATGTACAATTTATTACGGTAAATAGATTATTGGCCATACTATGAATTTGCTAACATTCTCTACTTAGAGATTGGCAAAATTCTGAACCCGACGGAGAATCCGATATCCGACTCCGATCTGACCGGGGAATCCCCGAGTTGACCGGGTATGGGGACGGGGTGGAGAATCCATAAATAAAAAGCGGGTATGGAGGCGGGGGATGGAAAACTAATGCGAGATGTTGATTAATTTATCCCAAGAAATATATAGTCATAATATGAACGATCAGATAATATTAAGCATAACATTAAATCTTACCCCATGCTATAGATGAGATCACTATCAACGAAGAACACGTGTAGGATGGGGATCTTCTACTTAATCCTCTATTCTTAGTGATGGATCGTAATGTTTGTGTGTATTTTTATAAGGTGAATAATCCTCTATTTGTAAGAGATGTCAAACATGCATCAACTCCTAATTAAGGTATTAAGGTAAAGATTATAATTATAATTATAATACATAATAAAATCCTTATTTAGTGAAATCTCCCATCAAGATTTAGAAGTCACATTATGGTATTTAATTAATGATTCCCTAAAATAAATCAATCACATTATGTACAAATATATTAAACGTAAATAGATTAAGGCCATAATATGGAATATGCTAACATTCTCCTACTTGGTCTTATTTTTATTTATTACACTTTGTACAACATTATTTAAATACTCTTAATATTACCGATAACTATACATCTATATCTATACACCTTGTAAAGAAAATTTTGGATTGTCTTGAAAATTGAAAACTCACTAAGTAAGGAAATTTTGAAAAATTATTTCATGAAATCTTGAAAAGCTGTATCCCCTAATCGGACCTTATTCTTGAAAGTTGACACAATGTATTTTATTTTAAGCAATGTTTAAACTTAAATGCAAGCTTTAATTCTTGAAATGTTGTAACCCGTTCTTGAACCTTATTCTTGAAAGCTGACAAAACTTAATTCTCTGAATCTTGAAATGCTGTAACCCCTAATCGAACCTTATTTTTGTAACCACTACTAATTCCTACAATTATGTATGCTAATTATGGAAGAGATTAATGGCTCATTAATCTCTCATAATTTTCATTGACTAGGGTTTTGGAAAAAACCCCTATATATACGGATCACAATCGCATGAAAAAACAATCAGAAACATAGACATAAACACTTAGATTCTGCCATAGGGAATCGCCACCGAAAACATGGTCGATGTCGGGAATTTTCACAGTCGCCATCGAAAACGAGGTCGCTATCAAGAATTCCTACAGCTATGCACGGGTACACGTCTATACTCCTTAAAACTTGTGACTATGTTTTTGTTATAGTAGCCGCTGAGTTGCTTGTGTGGCCATAATACGTATGCCTTCTTTTTATATCTTTAATATTTGTTATAAAGTTAATTATAAAAAGTTTTGTAATAAAGTTATAGTATTTGTAAATATGAGTTTAAATAAACTTTTTTTGCCTTTTATTTACAGCTGCCACTCGCCACTGCTTCGCTAGAAAAAGTCGCTGCCTTCATTGAACCGCTGTCGCCGATCATAGTCGGTTTTGTTTACAGTGATTGGTAAATTTTGTTATAGAAGTTATTATTATTTTGCTTTGTAAGTTCATGCAAATTGTTTTTAGTGTAAAATTAGTTCATATTTATTTGTTATGTGATTGTGATGAACCTCAAACGGAGGAGCTAACGACGACAATAGTTTTGAGAGAAATTGTAGCAACCTACTAATAAACGAAAAAGTGGGCAGCCGACAATTGAAAGTGGATAAAAGCAGAGTAGAAGGAAATAAAATAAACAAAGTAAAAGGTGTAGCTGGTCCACAAGTGAAAAAGCCAAAAAAAGAGGAAAGCCAAAAATTATATGTTGTGCTATTAGAGTTTTCATGATCTTGACTTTATCAAAGATTCATATATTCATATGTAATTTTATTTTATTTTTTCTTTTTATTTGTGACTCGTGTTTAAATACAGAAGGCAAAAGAATTGAAAATAAATTTTGTGATTTTATCTATCTATACTTTAATATTAAGGATATTGCTACAATTCTTGAATATTAAGGATATTGCTATAAAAAACAAAATAAAGTGTAGTATCCTTATATCATGATCTTGACTATATCAAAGACTCATATTATGTAGTTTATTTTATTTTATGTTTTTATTTGTGACTTGGGTTTAAATAAAGAAGGCAAAAGAAGGAAATAAATATTGTGATTTTATCTATCTATACTTCTATACTAAGGATATTACTACAATTCTTATGTGAATGTGAAAAGTGAAAACTGAAAGTATTTTAGGAAGGGATGAAAACTGAATTCTATTATAGGAAACACAATAAAGTGTAATAAACAACATTTGACTTTTAACTGATTGGGTTGAGTTACCGAGTCACCGGGTTACCGGTTAAACCGCTTCGACCACCAAGTCAACCCGGTCTTTAATCGACCGTGCCGAGTTACCGAGTCACCGGGTTATCGGTTCAAACTAGGGATGAGCAAAAGAACCAAAGAACCGGACCGAAACCAAGAACCGAACCGGTACCAAGAAGAACTAAACCGGAACCACAACTGTAGGTTCTGGTTCCGGTTCTTGAGTTTGAGATTTTTTGGTTCTTGGATCGGTTCGGTTCGGTTCCACCGGTTCTCAGTTCCGAAACCGAATACCAATTTTTCTAAAAATATGTAATTTTTCCCATACTTATATTATACGTACCATAAAAAACCATGGTAGCCTAGTTTTGAAACACAACCAAACACCATAAACCCAAAGCTTTAATCTATTAAAATCATTATCAAAACAATGGAGGTAAGTTTTATATTAGATTTGTATTTGTAATTTAACGAGATGATCATAAGCTACTGCTACTTTAGTTTAGTTTAGTTCATGTATAACTATAAAAATATAGTTATATACCCACGAGTTTGTGTAAATAAATATTGATCATGATTCAATTTGTTTGGCTTTTTACTCATATCACTAATTTGTGTTTTAAAACAAATTGAATCATGATTCAATTTTTTATGATTTTTATTGGCTTAATTCAATTTTTACACAATATCGGTTCCTATCCGGGTAGACCCAAAGAACCAGAACTCGAACTGGAACCGAAAAATATATTTGGTTCAATTCTCGGTTTCTACTTTTCTCAAAATTCATTTCTCGGATCCATCGGTTCCTGTTCCACCGGTTCCAGACCCATGCTCATCTCTAGTTCAAACGGTTCGATCATCGGGTCAACCAGTATTTCACAAAAATAAAACTTATATATATTTAGAATGATTAAAAAAAGTATATCTATATCTATCTATACTTCTATACTCTTTATAAAGGAGATTTGCCTAATTGTTGAAAAGTTAAAACTTAAAAACCTATTTTAAGCGACGTTGAATATTGAATGCGTGAAAACTGTTTTTCTATACTCCTTGAATGTGTGGAAACTATTTTAGGGAATTCGCAAATATGTGGAAACAATTTTAGGTAAATCGCAAATCATAATTCTAATGTATGGGCGGAAATTGTTTAATACAAAATATTTACCACAATATTGCATACCGTTAATTATCTGCCGCTAAAAATTCCAGGTGCTATGCACGGGTACTCATCTATTATAGAAAATGTTGAATGTTGAATTGTTGAAAGTTATCTATGGAAATGTTGAATTGTTAAAAGAAAACAGAACATGGAAATGAATTGTTGAAAGTTATATATGGATATGTTGAATTGTTAAAAAAACTGCTGGAACATGGAAAATATGTATATTGCTACGATATGGAAATGTTGAATTGTTAAAAAAGCTAGAACATGGTAGGAACACTTGAATATGGAAAATTTTCCTACACAAATGGAGATTGGAACAAAGTCAACATAGGAATGGATATTGGAGGAAAGTTAAGAAAATTGTTACATTCTACACAATGGACTATTGGCTGGATAAATGGAATGGCGGGAAAGTATATTGTTTTCAAAAAAAATTGTAATTCAAACTTAAAACCTTTGCCTATGTAAACAAGCATAATGTAGGGCTTAAATCATTCACATACAAAATTTTGTTTGCTTCACTTAGTTTTATTGTGTTTCGTTTTCGTTAGTTTAACGTGTGATCTTTTTGTGTTTTCATAGCTAGCTGTTTTTGTTAGTTTAACATGATGTAGTAGTGGTATGGATAGTGGTATAGGAGTGGGAGATATGAGAGCTACTGTTGTGCCATAAATATGTTTATTTCTATACATTTTTAGGTAATGTTTTATTTTGTACGAGCTAAGTTAATCATAAAACTTTTAAAAAGTCATTCAAATGCTAACATAGGCAAGAACCCCAGATTTTGTAGACCTAGAATACGTATTACAAAACTAAGCCGGAAAAATAAAACGTGAATATAGTAACTTCGAATTTCTAATATTTGAATACGTATTACAAATCTAAGGCAGAAAACGCCCCACAACAATGCGCAGGCACCAAACCGCTTGTTACAATATTAAAATCAGAATATGTTTAATCGACCAAATGCTTTCAAGACTTTTTAAAGACACAACATAAATATGATTCAACAATCTATCTATCTATATGTTCTATCTAATCTATCTATCTATCTATTCTATCTAATCTATCTCTCTATCTATCTATCCAAGACAATTTTTTTCAACCCCTAATTAAGTTTTTCTATAAAAAACTTTTCACCTCATGCTGACACGTGGCCTTTTAATTCTCTTATTAAACCATCCCCTAGTTAAGTTTACTATTGTGGATTTGAATTCCAGTTTTTGTCTTGGTGCCCATGTGTCCGTCCGTCACCATTCCGTCTATCTATATCTATCTTATACAAGACACCTTTTTTTCACGCCTCTTAATTAAGTTTTTCTATAAAAAAATCTTTTTCACCTCGATGCTGATCATCAGCGGCCTTTTAATTCTTTTATGTAAAACTTCCTAGTTAGAGTTTACTATTGTAGGATTTGAATTTAGTTTTTGTCTTGGTGTCCATGTGTCTATTACCATTGCTTTAGCATCTTACGAATATTTGCAATGGAAAAAGAAGAAATATATGATTAGATGAAAACTGTAATAAGACTATTTTAAAAGATCTGGAAAAGAAAGAAAAGAGCGATACCTCAGTCATCCACTTCCCTGATAACTTTATAGTTACAAAACCAACACCGTATACCCAAGGTTCTCCTTCTATCATGTAAGATTTCAGCTCCACAATTCCATCCTTGATTCTCTAAAATAATAGAGTAGCACACAGAAACATAAGAATATTACAGATGGAAAAAAACAATATTATGTTCAAAAGACATAAGAATATTACCTCTCCAACATCTTTTGGTACTTCAATATTTCGATAGCGGGTGCTGTTGCGTTTTTTGTTTCTTTTTTAATTTTAGGCCATATTACAAGATGAGTCTTAAAAAAAGATATTACAAGCGGATCCATATTTAAAAACAAAATGTGGCAAAGATAGAAAGTAAGAAACATGGAAACAATTTATGTATATACCATTGGAAATCACCATATTTTTTGCACCAATTCATCTTCCACTTTTCTGTAAATTCAAGGAATGTATCCTCCAGTGCTTTGTTAAATAGCTCCTTGACTTCTGTTTTAAGGCGCCATTTATTATATTTCTCTTATATTACAAAACCAGTGCAGTGCAATAAGTGTAAATTTATATTAGAAAAAGACATGATCAATAATGTGTACAACAACAACAACAACAACAACAACAACAACAACAATAATAATAATAATAATAATAATAATAGACTTACAAGTGATGTAGAGGCTGCAATTGTTGGTGCTGATGTTAATGTAGAAGCTTTCATCGTCGAATCAAACTTATACGAGCTTAACATGTTCAACATGTTAATTAGAGTCTGCATTTCATCTTCCTGTATTAGAAAACAAAACCATTCTTAAGAATGTAATTTTAATAAAAAAAAGAGATGATAATGTGAATAATAGACTTACATTAGGTGCAATAGTGTTAGGGTATATCGCACCTGCACACACCTCTGTATAGACCTCTGTACGGTATACAGCTCCTGCACACACCACTCGGACAAACAAAGAATACAAACAAGGCTTATGGAAGATAAATGTGGAATATAATCGACACAAGATATGACGTGGTATCCACGACTACGATAGTCGTGGCAGTCTACGGGATCAAACCAGAGAGATATTATTAAGCTTTGAGCTAAACTGCTCAGGCTCGTGCCAAACTGCACGATCGTGCCAAACTGCACGACCCGTGCCAAACTGCACGGGGTACAAAACACACACACCCAGATCCTAGTTTACAATTACAATGAGAGGGGTATTTATAAGTGTGAAACCCATCTTAATTTTACTTATTCTACTGATGTGGGATTGGGTTTGCACCCAACAATCCTCCCCTCAAACCCAATACTACACCAACGATACATGATGCGACATGTTCTAGAGTGGTTGGACCACCTGTCCCACTCTATCTTAATGGCGTGATCTGCTCTACCTGAGCTATCGTTGAATCTGAATTAACTTGAGGTTGAGCCACCTGCGCCACACACATTAGGGCCTATATCAATCTTCACAACTCAACAATCTCCCACTTGGAGGCTAATCACTTCACTGCTCTCCGTCTTAAGTAATCTCTGTAAACTTCAAACAACCTTCCTTTCAACAATGCTACTACTCTAACCTTTCTATACCGTTGAACATATGGAACATGCTACACTAACCAAACGCGGGGCTAGGAGACTTTCGATACACGGTATCCTGAACTAACATCATTAAATTAGGAATAATATTTCCTTAAACCATGCTACTGCTCTAACCTTTATGTACCGCCAAACATAAGGAACACGCTGCACTAACGAAACACAGGGCTAGGAGACTTTTGATACAAGGTATCCTGAACTAACATCATTAAACTGGGAATAGCCTCTCTCTGGTAAGACACCATCATCTGTTATCAATTCACTCAGAGGCCAGTTGAAGCTAGGAAAAACTTAAACTTTTCTTTCATCACCAACCTGGTGAACATCGCTACAAGGCTCTTCGTTCCAAGAATCTTGAACAAAGATAAGGACCCATCACTTTTCAATATCCAAACAAGCTTTGCCCAACTGCAAAACTTTAGATTCTTCACAAGATGAATCGAACTCTTAGTTTCTCTGTCATAGTATTAAACATTTTCTACCTGAGCTCAGTTTAACTTCTTAAGAGAATTCTTCAACCATATCAACTCTCTGCTCTCTTATGCGACTGCCATAAACTAGACTTCTATAGTTAACATAGTTGGGTTCTTGTGAGGTGGGGTTGAGTGGTGGTGATGGGTTTGTCTTAGGGTGAAATGGATTTGGCTGTTTGCTACAGTAACATACACACACGCATTGTGTGAAGAAGTACAGTGATTCTTGGGGTGGGGGGGAAATTTGGTTTGGGGTGAGCAGGGTATATGTTTGATGGATTGGCAAATAAAGTCCCTCAACTCGTATAAGTTGTTTGCAATTGCAGTCCTTTAGGTGATATGAATTTTAAAGGATTGGCAAGAAAGGCCCCTCAAGTGTGTAATGTGTTTAAACGAGTGGTCCTTGGGACATAACATTGTTAAGTGAAAAGGCTATCATGGTTTAACACAGTTAAGTGTTAATGGGGTTATGGTTTTGGGCTTTTTTATATGTTTTTGGGCCGGTTAATATATAAAAGGAATATTGGTCCTTTTTGTCTTCATAATGCTTAAATGGGTTGACCCGGCCCATTAGATGGGTACGGGTGGGCCCATTTAACATTTCTTTAGTTTCGGCTTTGACTTTGACCTTTGACTTTGTCGGGTTTGACTTTTTGGTTGACTTTGACTTTTTGGCTTTTCCATTTCGTGCTCGGTTTTGTCGTTTTTTGGCTTCGTTTTTGTCCTTTTCTTAGATATCCGTTACTTGCACAATATAAGTAAAAACATACAAATACACTGTATTTTTGGTACGTTTTTGGTCATTTAAGTCCGGTTTTAATAGAAAATGGTATGTGTAATTAAGCACATACCACATACATCATCCTTGTAAAAAGAAGAGTGATTCCATTGGGTTGATTCTACCTTTGTTAGAATCCGGTATTTAGCTTTGTACCGTTAAAAGGTGTAAGCGACTTTATGAGGCTTTTTCGCTGATTGAAGGAGATTGGTGACTATTGTTTACAAACTCTTGAGTAGGTGACTCGGGGAGTGGAGTAGGGCAAGGAAGGTGTCCTTGTAGCCGAACCACTATAAACGCTTGTGTCTTGGTTCTATCTTTCTTACTCTCTTTTATATTTACTTGCATTTTATACTTAGCTAGCATATCATACAAACATCAATATTGTCAACTTCACATAAAGTTCAAACTAACATTTTGAAAGAAAATTTAAATCGGGAAAACTATTCAACCCCATTCTAGTTATCTACACTGCTGACTCTTCGTATCCCGAAAGCTGTATCGCATTTCAACTGAGCCACTACCTATGAATGTATATTTCATGGCTTCTCTGCAAACATCTTTCACGTTAACAAATGAGTCACAACCAAATACCTTCAAGTGTACAAGACTAGTATCCTTCCCTCGCCATTCTTCCTCTAGAATACGCAACCCTATCGGAACGTAGGGTATGCGGTAGATTAAGTAGGCCGTACTAACTGAATCTGCCCATAACATCTTCGAAGCCTGTGCACAAAGCCTCGTGCTCTCTGCTCTGAATGTTCAACTCAATCTTTCAGTAACCCAAACTATAAAGGTGTTTCTGGGACCATTTTCAGCATCATAATCCTGTTCTTGACACAAAACTTAATCGGTCAGCTACTATACTCTCCACCATTATCAAACTTCAAACACTTCACCTGAAAGTTTGCATTAACTCCTGCTGTAGTCTTCGATAACAGTATCATTGTAGCATGATCCTCAGATTGATGCAATAAATGTAGGGCCATGGCCTTCTATATGAACTTGCTCCAACCCTGCAGTTTTCTTGTCTTCTCTAACATTATGAAGGAAAGCTTCTTCTGCTTCCCCAAACCACTTGGCTTACAGAAGTAGATATCTACCTTCTGTATATCTGGAACGTTACCTTTGGAAGCTAATATGTTCATACCAATCCTGCTCATATCACCAAGTCTCTGGTGCTATAGAGTTGCACTGCCACTACCATCAATAATTGCGCCAATCCCCTCGGGGTGTACCTCAACTATATACAGGCTTCCACGTTTGTTCCCATGAGCTACCACCAAACTACCTTTAGTAACCTTTCATTGCTGGTCTCTGAAGCCTTCGTGGTAAACCTTCCTCATCAAGACTGACCAAACTGAGATAACCTTCTCTTTAGGCCGGGGATTTTGTATCCCTACAATCCTTTAGAGTCAACAATGTGCTAAAATAAGTTTTTGTGGACAAATCCCATCGCCTGCAATGTTTAGAGTCTTGTCATTCTGGCTAAATCGACCTATACCGGAGCGTAGTTTGTACCTTTCTATCTTTTCTTTGCAGATAGGTCAGCATGCGACGATGCACCTGAATTCCTATATGGTCTCAAATCGTATTTCAACATAAAATTTCAATGCGTCATCAAAAATCTCTTAGCTGCCTGGCTAACCTCACCTTATACCATGCCAACATATAAGCCCACATGGGGTTATCAATCTAAAACCAATTGGTGATAGAAGGCGTAGCCCATCAAGCTTATATGCATGCATTTATTTACTTATTTCTACAAGCTTCGCACACTAATTCTGAAAGTGGCCCTTCTGGTTGCAATTATAACACGTGGTATTATGCATGTACTTTATCTCTCATATCTTTCATGATTTCGACTTGTTTCTGTTTTGCTTCCTACCCTCTGTCGTACCCTCTGCCCCTGTATCTATCATCCTCTGCACTTAACAAATTATTCGTATATTCTCTGGATGTTTTCTGACGGATATCTTCAACAAAGAATCAAATCTCGAATCCCTTTGAATGTTGTATTATATAATAAAACTTTGTTCACACGAAGATAATAATAACAAAGCCTTCATACATGTAGGTTTGGCTTTTGCCAAAGGCTCCTAAAGCTTCTTCTGATATAGAGAGAGTCTTTGATCTACATCTTACAGAAACAGAAATCATAACCATCATACTGTTGATCTTTAGCTTACCGTATTCTGCCTTTGTTTATCATAGCCTGGCTCTTGATACCACTTTGGTAGGGTATATGACACCTGCACATACTTTTTTACAGACCTTTGTACAGTATATAGCTCCTGCACAACACCGCTTCGAACATTAATAGAAGACAAACATGGCCTTACGAGAAAAGTTAAGATGCGGAAATATAATCGACATAAGATATAACATGGTATCCACGACTAGGATAGTCGTGGCAGTCTACGGGATCAAACTAGATAGATATTATTAATCTCTGAGCTAAACTGCTCAAGCTTGTGCCAAACTGCACTATCCGTGCCAAACTGCACGCCCCGTGCTAACCTGCACGCCCCGTGTTAAACTGCATGCCCCGTGCTAAATTGTACGGCTGGGGTACAAACACACACTCCAAATTCCTTGATTACAAGTTAAATAATTACAAATTGGAGGGGGTAATTATAAGTGTGATACCAATCTTTAGTTTTAATATTTTCTACCGGTTTTGATGGGATTGTTTTGCACCAACTGGAAACAACAGAGGAATACAACAGGGGAACAGCAACACTAATGGGAAGATAATCAACATGGTATAGGTATGGGGTGAAGACCGTAAGCATAAATACCAAAGGACTCAGGAGGAGGATTGGATGAACACACCAATAACCTTTCCCCCAATCCCAGCCGATGATGTGTTAGATGAACCATTAATAATAGAGGCCGAAGTGGAAGGTTACGTGGTTTGAAGGGTTTTTATGGACCAAGGCGCCGTGGTACAAGTAATGTTTGAGCATTGTTTCAATAACCTACCTCAGTCAATCAAAGCTTGGTTAACACAAACCCATACAAAGCTGGTCGTATTTCTGATGATGCAACTAATTTCCGATGGGGAAAATCGAGATTAAGTTGTAATGTTTGGAGTGAAGGGTTGTGCCGTAAGAACCAATGTGAAGTTCATATGTTACGGGCGTCATCTCCATAATAACTCATTTTAGGACGCTCTGGTATGAAAAGAGCTTCGGGCTATCTCTCCACAACCATGCATGATGAGTTCACACCCAAGGGAGTTGCTACACTAGTAGCCCAGACAACACTATTTTTGAGTTGCCGACAGCTAGAAGAAAATCAAATGATCCCCGAGAGAAGTCCCGACAAAGAAATACTTAAGAGCAAAAAAGATCCCATAAAAGAGGAGGTTTTGGTCAACCTCACATTTCCGGAGCAAAGGATTACCATCGGCATGTAATTTTCCCTAGCATGCCGACTCCAGTTGATAAACCTACTAAAAGACAACAAGGATGTGTTCGCATGGCAACCCTCGGATATGGTTGGAGTCCCTAGAAGAATCATCCAACCACTCCTAAATGTGGAGCTTGGTCATTACTATTGGTGGCGGCACAAATAACGAATTGGTTTTTAGGTGTCCGTAGAAAGCAAGGCAGTAACGAAAGAAGCTAGTAAGAATAGGTTAAGGCTAGGGCATCGTGATATGACTGGTTCGTTATCTACTGGATCCATATCCATGTGCTAATGAAGATGGTAGATGACACATGGTGAGAATATGCATTGATTTCATGAATGTAAATTCGGCATGGCCAGAAAGATTATACCCACTCCCAGAAATTGGACTAAAGAGTCGGATAGCAGTAATAGGGTTCCCTTCAAATGCTTCCTAGATGCATACAAGGGATACCATCAAATTCAAATGTCAAAAGAAGATGAGGAGAAGACGGCCTTCTATACTGATCAATGAACTTATTGTTACACTAAGATGGCATTCGGATTAAAGAACGCAGGGATAACCTATCAAAGGCTGGTTGATTCGGCTTTCCAAGCACAATTGGGTCAGAATTTAGAGGCATATGTGGACGAAATGGTCATCAAAAACAAGACAAAACAGGAGATGATAATGGACTTAGCAGAGACCTTCGATAACATTCGGAAGGTCAACATGAAGTTAAACCCAAAGAAGTGTTCGTTTGGAGTAAATGAGGGAAAGTTCCTGGGTTACATGGTAACTTTGGAAGGAATCAGAGTTAACCCTAAGAAGACGAAGACAGTGGCCAGTATGCAATCCCCAAAGACCTTGAAGGAGATGCAAAATTTGAATGAGAAGTTAGCAGCGTTGAATCGGTTCCTCTCCAGATTCGCAGAACGAGCCCTGCCATTCTTTGAAACACTAGAGAACATCACAAAGGAGAACAAGGATGACTATCGATGGACGGAGAATGCAGAGCGTGCATTCCAAGAAATGAAGAAATTAATAATTAAGCTCCTGACATTAACCACTCCGGGTTTATAAGAAACGCTGTACGTATATGTCGCCGCGTCTAAGGACGTAGTTAGCGGGGTCTTGGTAGCTGATCACAAAGGAAAACAAACACTTATCCGATACATCAACCGGACACTTCATGATGCCGAGAGAAATTATGCCCCTTTGTAAAAATTAGCACTATGTTTGCTGCACTTGTCCCGAAGGTTACGTAGGTACTTCGAGGCTCATCCGATCATGGTAATAACCGATCACCCCATCAAGCAGCTACTCAACAAACTTGAAGTGTCCGGGAGGCTAGCCAAATATGTGGTGAAGCTGGGGGCTTACAACATTACATATGTTCCTCAGAATGCTGTTAAGGGGCAAGTACTGGCGGATTTTATAAATGAAGTCACAATAGGAACCATGCAGCTGGAGATATGCAGCTTGGCTGACGAGGAGAGCTTAGAAGAATGGACCTTGTATACAGACGGAGCATCAAGCTTGAAGGGAGTGGGCTCCAGTCTCGTCTTGATCAACCCAAATAGGACCGGATACACTTACGCCATTTGGCTGAACTTCCCGAGTACTAATAATGATGCAGAATATGAGGCGTCGCTAGCTGGTCTCCGGATAGCAGAGAAAATGAAGGCACAAGCCCTAAAAGTTAAGGTTGACTTAAAGCTGGTAGCTTGTCAGCTAAATGGGGAATTTGTCGCTAGCAGCGAAGGAATGACAAAGTACCTGACCAAGGCAAAAAAAACATGTGGCCCTGTTCAAAAGGTTTTCAATAGAAAATATTCGCCGGAACTAAAATCAGAAGGCAAACTTGTTGAGCAAGTTAGCTCCAATTGTTTTTAATCACCTAACAAAGGAAGTACTAGTAGAAGTATTGAACACGAAGTCAGTGGATGTTCAGGAGGTTAGCAATATTGTTGAGGAGGAAGAGATAAACCGATGAATCCAATTATAAAATATGACCAGTGGAAGGAGTGATTGATCCTAGCGGTGAAAACGAGGCAAGAACTCTACGGATGAAGATAAGCCAATACGTAATAGAAGAAGGAATCATGTCCAAAAGGTCGTACATATCTCCGATGTTAAGGTGCATCGGACCACTCGAAGCAAGTTATATAATAAGGGAGGTTCATGAAAGGGGGCGCAGAATGCATGTCGGAGCACGATCAGTTGTGGCAAAATTCATTAGGCAGTGGTACTATTGGTCGTCCATGCACCGAGATAACAAGAAAGTAGTCAATAAGTGTGATTCATGCCAGATACACGCTCTGGTTCCAAGACTTCCGAAGACACATCTGATGTCCATCATGTCCCCATGGCCATTTTACCAATGGGGTCTCGACATCTTGGGACCCCTCCTAGAGGGTCACGACAAACTCAAGTTCAATATTGTAGCAATCGACTATTTCACCAAGTGGATAGAGGCGAGCCTTGGCCTAAGACCACTCGCAATAAGTTCAGCAAGTTAGTTTGGTGAGAACAATCATGTGTAAGATTTGTACTTTCCAAAAGAGTGATTGTAACTAAACAACGGAACAAAATATTAGTGAACGACCATTCAAGGTTGGTTGCGAACAGTAGAAGATTAAAACAGATGAACACGGCGGTTGCAACCCACTGGCTAAGGCCTTGTGGAATGAGATAACAAGTCTCTAATGCATGACTTAAGGCTAGATTGGGTCGGGAGAGAGTAGGATAGGTAGACGAGTTACCTAACATTCTATGGGCACACCGAACTATGCTGAAAACAAGCAACGATGAAACCCTATTCAGCTTGACCTATTGGAGTGAGGCAGTCATTCCGGCTGAGATAGGCATGCCAACATACCAGACCATTTAGTTCAATGAGGCGCAAAATAAAGAAGAGATGCGGCTAAACCTCGATCTCATACAAGAAAGACTAGAAACCGCAACCATTAAAGAAGCGAAGTACAAAAAGAAGGTGGAGCGATACTATAACAAGCGGGTCCGTCCAGTATCCTTCAGGGTTGGAGACTTTGTTTACCGAAGGAATGAAGCTAGTCAAGTCGAAAATCAAGGCAAGCTGGGGCCAAACTGGGAAGGGCCATACCGGGTGATAGAGGCATATTATAACGGTTCCTACAAACCTTTTACTATGAATGACTGTAAGGTCCCTCGCACGTGGCATACGATCAACCTCCGGAATTGTTTCATGTAAACCTTTGATATTTTAATCAATCAATGAATTATGACCCCTCTTCATATTGGAGGGAGGGGAGATTTTGTTAAATGATGTTCTTATGCAAAAATATATGTGACTCCTCCGGTTGGCTAGCTACCTCCGGAGAAATGTGTAGTCAATGTCTAAAAGAAGTGTCTATTACTTTCGAACCAAGTGTCTGTCACGGGACGATCAATGGGAAAACTATGATGTGACTCGTACGTAGTCAATGTCCATTTAAATTCCTCTAAGTCTAATTAACTAGAGAAGAGCCCTCACCGAAGGGCTACATGTCCGAATCTAATATCCGGAGGCACGTACACAAACGTTTAACGAAAGTGTCTGTCACTTTGCGAACCGAGTGTCTGTCACGGGACGGTCGCCGGAAAAAAACATATGTGACTCGTGCGTAGTCAATGTCCGCCCAAATTCCCCTCATTCCAACTAACTATGGAAGAACCTTGATGACATCAAATAACGTCTATTTTATAGCATCAGTTATCTCATGTATTTAACCCATTTTATATAATTCTTGCAAAGAATTGTTACTTAATCATTTATATATGAGAATTGCAGTAATTACGGAGTACTTGGTGAATATTAGCAAAAGGCGCGCATTTTGGAGCTTAAATGAAGATATTTTGAAGATTACTATTTTGAAGACCAATACGTCGTATCCATCAAGGAAGATACGGCGTATCCGTGCCTGCACTCACCAAAGACCACAAAGGAAAGAAGATCAATACGTCGTATCCAGAAGATGTCAATACGCCGTATTAAAGATATAGTATGTGAATATTCTGGAAGATATCAAACGTGGTCCCTACTCCAAAAAACTCCAATACGTCATATCCAATCCCTTGGATACGCCGTATCGAACCGACTTCTAGACATTATAAGTAGAAAACTAAAAAATGAGTTTTAAGTGTGCTAAATCATATTCTCGATACCTAAAACATAAAAGTCAATTTTTAGATGAGAAAAAGAGCAGAAGAGGTCTTGCAACATATTCCAATCCATAGAAGACAATGTGTAATTTCTTATACTTTTGTAATCGTTCAGTTTTTAGTATCATTCGTTAACTCGGTTAGTTTAACTTGGCTAAAACAATTACTCTTGTATTTAATTGATGTTGTTTGAAGGTCCTAATAACTTTGGGTATTAGCCATTATTATGAAGATCTGAATGTTTGGTTTTGTTTATATCTCAATTGCTTAATTTATCGTTGCATGCTTGTTTATGTTTATCAATTCATACTTATTTACGTGCTTTTGTATGCTACCTATCATTCAACTAGATCTAGTGACACGGACCAAGTAATCTAGATGCCGGGATATCTCTCCATATAGTAATTTATACATCTAGAATCATAGGATCACAAGTATTGTCCTTCTAAAATCGTGCTAAGGATACGCTTCTGGCTTAACTAGTTAACGGAAATTGCCTTTGGTTTATTGAACATGTTGACTAGTAGGTGAATCTAGATAATTCAACAAGTAATGTTCTTATTCCATTGGATAGTTGGACAAGTGGACTACTAGTGTATAAATTGTCATTAAGCAGTAAGTGGGTAAAGTCTCTATGAGCTAGGGTTTAACAAGATCACCATTGCTTTAATCCCTAAGATAGATTATAATCAGGTAATAAGGATGCTTTATGCGGATGCTTTAATTGTGATAGAATTAATGTGTCTAGGTCTTAGGATGAAGTTTCCTGGCCTAAGTCTAAGAATGATATGCCTCTTCGAGATAAGTAATTCATTGCACTGAATAAACAAACCAACTTCTAATCAGATTAATAATGGTTATTACAGTTTTTCTATCATATGGCTTCGATCGCATCTTTTATTTTTGGTAATTTCCTTGGTGGTGTTTAATGTGACTTGAATTGATTTTAGTCACCAAACAAACCCATGCCATTCTCTCAGGTTGAATCCCCCTTTTTACCTATTAGAATTAGGATTTGTTACTAAACATAGGATTAGATAGGTTGACTTAGATTAGGAATTAAATTTAGATTAGACATAACCAAAATAAATTTATTTAAGAGATTTAACCTCACTTTCAGTTTTTCGGACCACATCTACTTACCACGAATCTACCACCGACGAGTACACTGGCCATTAATAGGTGTTTTTTTTTTTGTTATTCGGCTAAATATAAATTTAAAACTTGAACTATCATAAATAAACACCACACAACGACACATCAAGTTTTTTTGTGCCGCTGTCGGGGAGTGAAAATTAATCTTTATTTTATTTTTTGTTTTGGTTTTTAGATTAGATCTAACCCTTAGGAGTAGTGTAAATTAGATTAGTGTAATTTAGAGTAGTTTATATTCCTGCTTGTTTATTCTCTTTAATATGGCGTATTCAGTTCATTGAATACGAAGTATTGGTTATTTAATAGTTTTTCTAGTAAGATTGTTACAGAATGGATTATTCAAACATTACTATAGAGGAATACATCAGGCTCGAAGAAGAAAAAGCTCGAAAACATGGGAAAGTGTTTAACTAGGAAACTGCTAAGTATGAAAAGATCTGGTATGATGAAGACATTCACGATCTCAGATTCGTTGAAACCGAATTCCTAGCTATAGCCTTTATTGACAAGGTATCATCTGAAAAAACACTTTCTTGTGAACCCACGGTAAGTTCTCTTAACGATGAAAATGACTTTAGAGTTTTGTTTGACGATTTCGACAATGAAGATTACATGGTAATTTTTTAAATAATTTTTTTTTTTTTTGACAAAAACTTGTTTTCTTATAAAAAAATTCTACCAATGATTTGAAAACGGATTCGGAAAATGATAATGAAAAAGTCGATTTACCTTCACTTCCATCACCTGAGCCTGCAATCAGTTGTTTTGATGATTTAGACTTCTTTAAAGGTTTTGAGAATGAATTTCTAGCCAATGTTTACAATGATGCTCAAATGTCTAAATCAGATTTATTAACTAAATTGATTTTAATCCCTCAACATATCGATTAATTTGATTTAAATGATGAAACATCAATGTCAAAATATGATGAAGAGGAACAAAATATTTTGCACTTTAATGATCTATTCCCCTTCAACATTATTCATTCCGATGATTTCAAGTCAGAAAAAGACAATGATGATAATAATATAGATATAATGCAGTCTTCGGGGGCTAATGAAATTACACAAGGGTCAAAAGTGCTTTTTGAAACAAGTCACGATAAAATCACTAAAACTTTCAAAACATGAAGTTTTGTCATGAACTTAAAAGTAAAAAATCATGATTTGGAATTATTACGGAATGCTATTCTATCTCATTATGAATTTGTATGTGCCGTTTGGCATTTCGTTCGACCCTAAGCGGTATTATAAGGATGGTGATTGTGCGCTAAAGATGCGGAGGCCAAGGTTCATTTTCTTTACTTTGTTAAATCTTAAGGAAAATTGGTCTCCAAGAATGGATACGGCGTATTAGGTTAAAACCTATATGATGTATCCACTGTTTTTAATAAAAGTTAACTAAGTCAACAAAATTGGCCAATACGACGTATTACTCAAACTCTAATACGGCGTATTGAGTCTGGGTATATAAGCTCAACCAATATGCCAGATCTGTTTTTACTACAACTTTTTCACTCTACACACACAAACGATTTTACCATTAAACCTCTTGGAGATCTCTTATTTTTGATTAGTAATCACTCTTTTATTCATTGAGATTATAAGGTATCAAGCTTTTCCATTTCTCTTATCAATTTACTATTTCAAATTGGGTTTCAAATTAAAATTAGGGTTAGAGTTTAAGAATTAGGAGATATGCCTTGTGTTTGAATGCCTTTACCCCCCTAAATAAGACTTAGAAGTTTTGTAAATTGTTAATTGGGTCAAAATGGGTAAAAAGGGGAATCCCATTTTCATTTTTAAATTGCAGAGCAATACGGCGTATCCAATCACATGGATACGGCGTATTGACTCAATCTTACCCCATTTTAAAATCACCAATACGACATATTCAATAAAATGAATACGACGTATTAATCCAAAAAGGGATCCTGAACATTAAGGCCCATACGCCGTATTGACTAATACTTATACGGTGTATTGACCGTATTGATCCTTATACGGCGTATCTATTTATGAATACACCGTATCCACCCCAAAACAGAATGTTTAAAATTCTATAATCTTTGTGATATTCGCATTGATTTTACACATATGGCTCTTTTAGCACGTGATCAGAGGCACCAGTATCTTAAGTACGAGGGGTTACAGTACATAAAAGATTGGCTAGGATATACAGGAGGGAGGTGCATAGGGTGTAGGTATTTGTTTTCGAGGGATTGCTGGACTTGATGGTTGAGGGACTGAGTTTATTCACTAGCCGGACCTGGAGGCGACAATTTGATATCAGGGGGCGATTGGTACACAA
>BQNB010076082.1:0-31263 GCA_026074375.1 Tanacetum coccineum | reverse complement strand
GATTATGATTGTTGTATCCATGAAGTAATACCCCAGATTAGCTTCCGCTGCTATATTGTAAAAATGGGGGTGTTACATTGGTGGTGTTCCTTCTATCATAAAACTTTCGTTTGTGATCATTGGTTTCTTGCATAGAATTACGCTTTATTATTTGGTCCATTAGCCTGTGAGCTATGTTGGTGGCTTCTTCCAGAGTCTGAGGTTTTGAAGCAGTAACGTTTCCTTTAATGCTTTGCGGCAGTCCCCCGATGAAAGCTTCCATAAGTTTCTCGGTGTTTGGTACCATATTCGGGCATAAAACGGCTAATTCCTGGAATCTTCTAATATAAGTCTTGAGATCACTTCCATTTACAGCCAGACCATAAAATTCATCTTCCATTTTCTTTATCTCAGTTCGAGGACAATACTTGTTCGTCAAAAGCCTTTTTAACTCAGTCGAGGTGATTTGATTAGCTTGCTCTATTCCCATAGGCTGGGCATATGCATTCCACCAGGACAAGGCATCATCAGTTAAAGTACCAGTAGCAAATGTTACTTTATTTTCCTCAACACATCTGCTTCGAGAGAATACTGATTCGATTCGTTCAAACTAGCAAATAAGGCCTACTGCTCCTTCCGTACCATTAAAGTAGAAAGGTTGACAACTTATAAACTCTTTGTAGTTTCTCGTTTTCACTGCAGGAGTTCCAGTAAGATTGGTGTTCCAGTTGGGATTGCTAGCACTTGCCATGGCATCAGTCTGTGCTTCCAGGGCTGCAGTAAAATCAGCAATCAGTTGCCGGATGGCATCCAAAGTTATGGCTGGTGTTTCGGATGTTGACGTCCTTTTGGGAGGCATTCTATCAACATAAGAGAACATGTAGTAAGAATGACATCACAAGTTTAGAAAGGTAATATTTAAAAGAAAATGTGATGCTTAAAATGCTTAAAGAGAAATGCTTATTTTTGAATTTTAAGCACTTAGGGGTTATGGTATGATTCATGAAGACGGAGATAATGATGCAATTGGTGGAAATGATGATGAAAGAGCGATAAGTTGGAAACAATAAGATACGAAACGGGATTGCCTTTATAAATAACTTGCCTTCTTACTGTACATAGTCAAGATTTGACAAGCGTTTTTATTTATATCACACATCCCGTGGCTAGGATAAAGTTATAAATAGCTTGATGATTTTGATCCGGTAGATGACATTCTAAGGATCTTCCTGATTTGTTTGGTGACGAGCTTGGATTTTCTCAATGATTTGTTCAAGATCAGAAATTTTGTAATGAGTAAAGGCAATCTTATCCTTTTGCCCTAACCGCTTCTTTTGAATTCTGATCATCTGAGTGCGGATTCTCTTAAGTTCGGTCTTTAGTTCGTCACTGTTAATACGTCCTTCTTCCATTTTCTCAATGTGGTGAAGAAAGAGTTCATCTAAGTAGTTTAAAATATCTTCATCTTGTTTCTCATGATGTTTCAGATACATCTTATCTGAACATTTTCCTATTTCAACTACTTGAGGTGGGGTAGAAGTATAAACTGAGAAGGATGGTGATACCAAATTACAAGTTTGATTTCGAGATGAATTAGATAACGTAGTTGAGGAAGAAGATGAGGAACAGATTCGCTTCTTAGGTGGTAATAGTTCTTCAGGAACAAAGAAATATCGGGGATCAAATAGAAGTGATGGTGAAAAATAGCTGGTGAAGTAATAGGATCTGGTGATGAAATAGGTAATTCCTTAGCATAAAATGCTTGTACGTCCTTCAAACAAGGATTATTGTGGAAAGATGAGAATACTTGTGGGATCATATTATCTGTAGAGTTTTTCGAAGAGTTAAAAGAACTGCTTCCTGATGAAGCTGGGAAATAATCTGATGAGACCGAAGTATAGTTAAGAATATTCATAGAGGAAAAAGCATCCTCAATATCGGAAGTAGAGCGGTTGGGAGAAGACATCGTTCTGTTAACAACCTAGTTTGTAAACAACATAAGTTATTTATGTAATAGTATAATAGATATGTATATTTACATTACTTGTTCCGGATGGTGTGGCACCGGAGGACTTTGATGGCTGAAAAATAAATGTGGTTATAGTTAAGGTTTTGACCTTGTTCTCTATAACCATGGCGCTGATACCAATTTGTAACACCCCTATTTTTACAATATAGCAGCGGAAGCTAATCTGGGGTATTACTTCATGGATACAACAAATCTTAATCATTAGATAATGACCCAAAGAGGAAGTTTATTCAGTAGATGTGTTATCATTATTTCAAATCAGAGTTTTACAAAGGCAGGTCCAAAATCTAGAACATAAAATGTTGAATGTTAATAAGTTTTAGCCATCTTCTTGTCCCATGCCATTTCAAGCCATAGTTGCTCAATTACCTGAGATAAACATGCATAAAAAGGGTCAACATAAAGGTTGAATGAAATTCATAGGTTTGAAATGCAATAGTTGAATACAAGTTATAGTGTAAATACTGGTATTGTAGGGACAATCATCATGGGGAACATTATTTATTGAATCTAAGCTCATGAACATCTATACATTAATAGGAAAATCACAATATGATATTGGTTAGGGACAGATGTCCCCGTGAAAAGGTAAATTACCAAGGTTTACCTATCTAGGGAAATATAGTGCGGTTTGGCTACCCAAGCATGGGTATACAACGGGAGCCGTACCAACCCCCCAAATAGATCTATTCACAATATCGCGTTCTCTCGCTATGCAAGTAATTAATGATTCATGTTTGGAAATACATGGCACTGGAAGCCTACTTAGGCAATATTATATTGGATAGCATACATTTAGAATAAACATTGCATTCATGGTTTTATCAGGTATCTAGAATTTTAAAGTATTCAAAAGATTGAAATATGGGGTGCGGCTGAATTCATTAAGTCTTTGAAAAGTAATTCACATGTTATAAGCTAAATTGAGTATGTTAAAGAGTTTGTACAAGCATGTATCCCCTCGCGGGTTTATAAACATTCAAAAATATTGAAAGCGGGCATATGAACTACTAATAGGTAGATGTAATAATATCTAAAATGAAAGCTGGACGACCTTATCACTATCTTAACAGGGAAGGTTGTTATTGTAATGTTAATAAACAGCCACGTCAGCAATCATGAGTAAATATGTTGAGTCTTAGGAAGATTGTACTCTAGAACTTTGGTTTAGAGAGTCTAATATTGTTATGGAGTTTGATTGGGAAAGTTTGGAATTATTTTATCTCCGTTTGGGCCATCATTAATTCTAGAAGTCTTCAGTAATAGTTGAGGAGCTAGGGCACTTTAAATCGTAAACTCAAACAAACTCGTCAGAACGTAATTACCAGATGAAACCCCTTTAATATGAAGCTCCTCTGGTATTGTGATATGAATATAATCGATTTTTAGCGTCTTTGAATCAATATCTGGAATGTTAAGCACGGAGAGCGTTAATTAAAGTTATGTCTTGTAAGGTTTTAAACATTGATTCTTATACTTTTTCTCAAATGTTACCAAATTAGACCTTGAGGCTAGGAAGCAAAACGGGTTAAATTAGGGTTTCAAAACGTAAACATGCGGGTTTTAAGTTCAAATTCCTTCAATAATCAATAAAGTGGTTATTTTAACATTAGTTAAGCATGCTAGGATAGATTATAACAATATTTAACCATTATAACATTAAGTTTTAAGAAAAACATAAAATTAGGGTTTCGGGTGTACGGTTTTGGATCAAACCAGAAAATAAGCATGAATTGAGTTATGAAACTTTAACAAGAGTATATTTAGGATCATATGAACATTATAAGAGTGTAGGAGCAGAATTAGAATCCTTAGAACCTCGGTTTGAGCTTCAAGGAGCAAAAATGGTAGAAACGGGTCGTTTCAGGTAGTATTTCCACTCGTACGCCTTGTATCTTGTTCCTGGGGCTTCAAATCTTTGCTTGATTGATCTTCTTAGATGATCCTAGGATCATATAGAACAGAGAATGTTTGCTCAATTAGGTTATAGAAAGAAGAAGTGGGGGATGAAAATGCATGAAGGGTTATGGGTTCTATTTATAGGTAAAGGACCCTTAGAGACCAAGGTTTCTTTGTAATATGATATTGGACACATGGAACATCTAGAGGGTGATTAGGAGAGGCTATGTGATGTGTTGGATAGGCTATAAGCTAGCAAGAACATGGTGGAAACACCATGTGCATGCCTCGGCTGTTGTGGTTAAAAAGAGACTCATGTGGCTTTGATTTTGGCCATGGAAAGATAGAAGCAGGTGGGTAAGCTGCTTGAGGGCACACGCAAGTGATTTATGGAGGTTCTTGCACATGGGTTAGGTTTTAAATGGGTTGAAACAAGCAAAAACCATCTGCGAGTCTGATTTGGAGTTCTAGGGCTCGTATTCAAGTTTTTGGCCATTATTTCGAATGCATTGATCAAGTAATGTTTAAAACATGTTCTCATGGTTTGTAATAATAATTATTAACAAAAGTTACCAAGTGGTTTGGTTTAAAACGGGTTGAAATTGAATAAATAAGGTCAAAGGTTCACATAGGGCTCGTTTAGGGTTTCTTTGGCTTTCTTGGCTTATAATTCGTGTATAATGGATCAAGGTTGATAGAATATTGATCTTAGGCATTGTATAAAACATTATCAATGAGGATTGATCATTGGTTTAAGTTAAAATGGGTTGAAATGAAATAAATAAGCCGTGGGTTGTATTAGGGTTTATATTGGATTCGTTAGGGTTTTCTATGCTTTGATTTCTTGCACATTGCTAAGTTAATGATAAATAATGATTTGTAAACTCATTTTATGAGTTTAAAATGGTATTTGATTGGTTGTTCAAGATTGAAATGGTTAAAAATGAGTAAACAAGTTGAATGATCCATTTAGGTATGTTTAGGGTTTCTCGGATTCAATTTGCATATAGTTGAAGTAAATTGATGAAATGATGATTGTATATGATTGAGAATGTTGTAAATTAAGTTATTACAACTTATTTGAGTGTTGGTTTAGGTTTACAATGGATAAAAACGAAGAAACGGGTCATAGTGTAGTATTTAGCTAGGGTTAGGGTTTCTGAGTTTTAAATTAGGGTTTTAAGAGTAAAAATGTGTATGAAAGTTTATGAATAGAATAATTAGGGTTTACACATTTTATATTGAGTGTAGTATCTTGTACACAAGTGATGGTGAAGAAATTAGAATGAAAACGGAGGTAAAACGACTATTTTAGATGTCATGCTTAATGACTTGTACATTGAGCTTTTAAGGACTTGTACTTTGATTTGAAGAGATTTTATATTTCAAATGAAATGTTATATTACTTGTATATATGCTTTAGTAGCTTTTACATTCACTTTAGATATTAACCCTTCATGGAATTAGGGTTTAGAGGTATACGATAACGGTTTAAAGCCCGTTTTGATATAACGTTACGAATGGTACATTATAGGAATAATATACTTTGTAAAAAGAATATGATTATATTGACTTGACATGTTATGATGTTTGCTTGACATATATGAAGACATGATTGCCATAGGTAGGTTGCGTGAGCTTGTCTACTTTAGTTATGCAAGTTGCATTCTATACTGAGATATTGACAATGCAAGTAATGTAATAAAGAGAAAAATTTCCCCGTATAATTGTGATCATACTAAAATAGGTTGATGAAAATTCTGAGTTGTTATAGACACCGAAGTTCGAAATGTATGAATTGCAATATAAATTGCCTACATTGCCTATGATGATGTTCTAACCCGCAACATCCGAATCCGACATGGTATACATCCGTTGGTTCACTCCTTGACACCAGTGAGAGCTACTCACCCGGATAGGGATGTCAACCCTAAATAGATCTATTTATAATATTCGCGCTCACACAAAGTAATTGACAGCTCATGATAGTGGGCTCAGAGGGTTATCGCTACTTAGGCAAACACGTAATCATGATAAAATGTACACTTACGTCCAATTTGTAAAAACAAAGCATGTTTCTCACCCCAAAAAATTGTAAATCATTGATATAGTAAAACATCGGGCTATGAACTCACCTTAGCAGGTGTAGTGAATGAAATAAATCAAGTGAGTGAATCGACAAGCGAAGTCCGAATGCAACCTAATTAAACATAGGTTGTATGAATACTATGCACTTTGAATACCCAATGCCATACATAATTCTATATAGTTACATCACTATCTAAAAGTGTTTATTTAATTTATAAAATTAGATAATTTGATTTGCATTTGTAAAATAAATATTCATGAATCCGTATTGTGAAAATGATATAATTGTCCAACAATTATTCGTTTATGAAAAGTAATTGTTTTATCACCTTTAGGTAATTATATAATAACATTTTATAATTTGTTTAATTGATTTCACAAAAATAGTGCACAAGTATAACAATAGTGCATAAGGTTTTATAAATCTTATATCTTTTTTTTTCAATTCCGTTTTGCATATTCTTTATATCCGTGGTTTTGTATTTAAATGATATATTTAAATATCATATTTGTAAATATAAAGTTACTGATGAACAGTAACATTTAATCAATTTAATAAATTATATAAAACTATTTTTATATAATTAATTGTTGTAATATTAAAAATGTCGTAATTTATTCGTTTTACCTCCGTTTAATACGCTCTTTATATGTATGGTTTTGTATTTGAAAAATATAATCAACCATTACATTTATTATGTGTATTTTTACTGTTGTAAACAGTAACAGTATGTATATATTTATAAAAATGCTTTTTATAAATATTAATTGTTGAAATAGTATAAAAATCATATCTCGTTCATTTTAATTGGTTTTTAGTGATTCTTTCACTCACGTCTTCGCAATTAAAAACTCTATCCAAAAAAAAATATTTCTCATCAGCTTATTGTCGTGAATAGTAGCAGGTTTTTTTTATAAAACTACTTTTATAAAGTTACTTTTGTTTATTTAATTACATAAACATGAAAAGTCATAACAAATTCATTACTCATCGGTTTTTCAAGTTTCTTACCTTTTTATAATCCTTATACAATCTACTTTTACAGAAAAATACTCCATATTTGACTAAAATTCAAATTGTATTATTTTTATAACTTTCTTTTATAAAAATACTTTTATAAATGCATATCTTGTAAAAATCATAACTCCTTCGTTATTTATCCGTTTCGCGAGTTCTTTATTTATTTAGAAAGCTAATAACATGTATTATTTTATAAAATTATAAAATAATTTTCCCCAAGTACTTTTTGCTACTGTAACTTCAAATTGTTAATAACTTATATAAGTTATCACAAGTATTCTAATTTATACAATGCACATCTTGTGTATATATTAAGTCCTCTACATTATAATATGTCCATATTGTCTAAGAAATAAGTCCTATATATTTATTTATTTCCATAACTTTATAAATAAATAAATAACAAAACTTGACAAATAATTATATAAATCATGCAACACTTGTAAATCCTTATTTTAAGCATATTGACACATTTAGAACCTAATTTTAATCATAATAAAAATTGAATTCATGTATACATATAAATGTTTTTATTTTATAACTTCATAAAATAAAACCTAGGTGATGATTAACAATATAAGAATTATATAAATCATAAAATGAAAAGATTATGGTTCTTAGAAGACCTAAATGAAGATATAATGAATGATGAACAAGATCAAACCCAACCAAGAAACCCTAACTAGAAAATTAGGTTTAGTAAACCCTAATTTTCTTAGAAACCCTAATTTAAAACCTTACTTTTAAAAACCCTTGTTTAACCTAATCTAAGCTTCCAAGACACCTTATATATGATCAACAATGAACGTTGAACACTTGTACTAGCTTAGAAATCAAAAATATGGATTGTATGTATGTGTGTGAGTGATGTCGTGAGTTAGGGTATGAGTGGGAGAGAAATACTTTGAGTTTTTATACTTGCAAATGATGTGTGTGTTTACTTCCACTTTATGACTTCTATATATATCCAAGCATGTAAGTATACCACTTAGAAGAAACTAGCAATGGTTTTGGGGTCTTGCTCATGGTATTCGGCTAGGAGAAGGCATAGGGTAAGGTCTTATGAGTTTTAAATTAACCTAAGGCTTGTAAGAAGGTATTGTGTTGTAAGGCACACTTGGTTTTGTGTAAGTATTGATGTGATAAGGCCTTAGCATGCTTGTTTGTCCCCTCTTTCTGCCCCTTATTCAGCCGAACTTAAACACCCCTTAGGAAGACAAGTTTAATCTTACTTTTGAGCTTTGATCTATTGGATAACACATATAGTTGTTTAATGATGTTAGTGGAGGACTTTGATTTAATTTGAATGTGTTGTATGTGTATGTAAGTATATATATTCGGATAGGGCTTGTAAGCTACAAGTATTTTTGTAGTTTTGGGGTATTAGGTATTATGGTAGGTATTTGTTGAAGTGTAGGTGGGTTTATTGTTTGCCATGCATGCAAAAGTCTAGTTTTATTGTGTTACGTAAATGTTTTACGTAACCAATAAAAATAAAAAGCGTAAAGTTATAAATTATCATCCTAATAACTTTATAACACTTACTTGACGTAAACATTTAATTGTTTGATGTTTGTTTACGTTAAATAATCATTTTTAGTTTACGCGATTTAGCTTAATTGTAGAAATTAAAAGCGAACACGTAAAAGCCGAAAAATAAATAATAGAATAAATAAAGTCGTAAATGACCTGAAAATACGAGATGTTACAAAAAATAAAAGGATCACTTGTAATGGTTATTGGATATGTGTGAAATGTTCTTGAGGAGATAATTTATTTGGTATGTGAGTTTGCAAGTGAGGACCAACATTTATTGGTAAGGGTGATGATGTTCTTCAATTGAAGATAGTGAAGATTGTGTAGTTATATGATTTGAGTATCATGTTTGTGAGGATTGGAGTTTGCCAAACTAAATGTTACTATCAAGAGTAAGGTATAGTTGTAAGGTTTGAGTGTCTAGTAAATGACATTCTTGTAAGGTTGACTTAAGGGTTGAATGTTCTAGTAACGAGGATATTCAAAAGAGTGAAGTGTTCTTGTCTTGAGAAGGTATTAGTCATAATAGTGAAGTTAGGAAAAGAGCCAGGTTACGATCTTGGTCACCAATTTGGTTTGTGTGGATGAGGTGTACATGTGTGATGGAAAACAAAATAAGTCTGAAGGGTAATGGTTCATTTGAATCAGTTTCTAGGGAAAAAGAATCACATTTGTAAGTTCTTAAGAGTATTTGGTGAAAGACTATATGTGAATGAGTGTGTTTTCCTTCCCACTTAATTCGTGCTCATTCAGACATAACGTATCAAATAATAAAAATAAATAAAAAAGAAAACAAACGATGACAAAAGCGATGAGCTTGAGAATGTCAAGAAGGATGAGGGTTAGCATACAATGATTTTCAACCGTGAAGTTACGTAGCTCTTCTCAAGCATTGCTAATGTTCATAGAACAATCACATGATGAAGTATGAGGTTATCTTAAAGGTGGTAGCAGGAATGGTGGAAAGAAGAAATTAGCCATCTATATAGTGGTAGACGTGTGATTGAGGTTTTCGTGTAATGAGTTAGGTATGAAAAATGAGTGATACAACCGTTTATAGTTATGGAGCAGATCCCTAAAGATAGGGGACGATTGATATAGTAACGAAAGAGCGGGAACAAGTTACAATGAGGAGTTTTGAGTATTTGACCGTTTACGACGAGGGACGAAAAACATATTTCGTGAAGAAAAAAATCAAGTAAATAAATAAGATAATGATAAAAGTGATCTAAACTAAAATCCTTAGATTTGTGACGCGAACACGAGGAAAAATATTCTAGTGAGGAAATATATACCTAGGTGCATAGGACATATAGGATTTAAGGATACAAGTTTATCTGATCATGTATCAATATAATAATCAACGAGATTGATATGTAAGACTATATGCTATCTATAAGTTAATCGTTATACATCAAACATAGTGGAGGTACACAAGTAACACATAAGTTATGTAAAATGACACATTCAAAACATGATAGTTTTAATTGCAATTGTCATGTAAAACATGTTAGAATTTAGCATCATGAATCATTTAGATAAACTAAGAGATATTTTATCCAAGTTACTAGAAAAGGACAAACGAATTTATGATAGACATACATTTAATAGCTAAGCATATAAACCTTGAGCATAGATATAATCATAAAGGAATATAATTGGATTACATCAGATCAAGTTATCATCGTAAAACATCAAAGCACGTATGTGAGGTGTAGGTTGTCTAGATTGACTAAGGAAAAAACTAATTTCTACTTGCTTAGTGTGCACTCCTAATGAGATACAAACCCTTAGGGATTAAGATGATTACGTATCTGTACTTGATAATTTTTAGTGACACGAGATAATACTTTAAACGTAAAAGACACTGAGTCACTTAAGTGTATTAATCATAGCAATCAAATATATTAATGTACAACACTATGTGATGTCTATATGTTTATCTAGATAGACGGACCTAATGATATAGTGTGGGTGCACGAGAAAAATACGTAGATCATATAAGAGCTTACAAAAAACAATGATTACATCACACACATATATATCATACAAAACATGTTAGCATTTAGCATTTAATAACAAGTATCATAAATATAAACTTATAGATATTAAACCGGGATTGCTAACCAAAAACAAAATCATCTAAATAATTATGCATTCAACAATTAAGCAAGTAATCATTGATTATCAAAATAGAATGAAGATAATATAAACATTTCACGAGAACAAGTTAACATTTTGAAATCACAAAAATTACATATGCGATGTGCAAGTAGTCTAGGTCGATTAAGGAGAATCCTAATTACTACTTGTTTAATGAGAAATCCTAATCAAATATAAAGTTTATCAATGTAGACTAACATTAGGCATATTTATAAAGAGCCATTTAATCAAGTTAGAGAATGAATATGAGACTATGACTAGCGGTACTCAATTCAGGCTAAACACGACCATTTTTACATGTTATACCACAAACCCATCTTCCTTCCCAGAATCAATTCAACCATTAGGTTAAATTGAATTTCAAGTGCAATAGATTCAACAGTAGTCATTCTCTTTTTAGAATAAAATATAATTCTCGCATTTTCCTAATGAAGTGTAGCAAAGATGAAATTTGCATTGCCCACTAATACTTGGCCTAATATGTTTCAATTTCGGTTCTCATAATCCTAATCATGACGTGTACAATCCTAAGGCTAAATAAGAGAGCAAGCCAGATGTCGCGAGTTTAAACAAGATTGAGTCTTATAGGACTTAGGAGTATACAAAAGAGTGACAAGGTAAAATGTGCTACATTAAAGCGTTCTAAGAATGCAACTTTGCATATCTCTTTGAAAGTATTCTTATTAAGCTTATTTACCTCAATAGATATTATGAATATTCAATTATAGAAATTATAATGTACTAAAGGTTAGTTAAATGTTTGTTAGACCTTATACAAGTACAAAATCACAAAATAAATATATTCAAATTTGATGATCACGGACGGATCTACCTAAATCAAAGACGAATCTCCATGTGGAGGATCCGTAAGTGGTAAAGTTGTCTGAAAACAGACAGAACATGACTTCTTATTATTTGGGCGATGGTGTTAACTTTTTAGTAATGGAAGAAGCTTACATATGTTATAAGGGTTCTTGGTTTGAACTTTCATATTCAACGTCCAAGTTTTGAGCTTAACGTGGAAGTTTTCATGAATTTCCCGATATAATATCAACGATGTCAATCCTACTAGGAGTGTGTTAGGTTTTAGCATATTTTGACCATTGCTAATAACACAAGCATTATGAACATTTGGACATAACAAAGCATCATCAATACAAGTGTGAATTGCAATTCGATGATTATTCTTTTCGTCTTATGATCGATTTCGTAATTTCATGTAGTAACTAAAATTAGTTTAACATGTAGACTCAGAAAATACCTATGGTTATTTTATTGATATTTTCGTTATCTATATAAATTCTAATCTCGACTCGATTCTCATATTTCAAACATTTATAATTGGATAAAATAATGAGATTAATTATCGTTTGAAAAATAATCATCTTTATATTCTAAGTCCACTTACGATCACTTATAGAAAAAAGGTAAAATAATGGTTTATAGAATATGTTCTATAATTCCTAATCCTAATCTTAGATAATTGAATTGTTCTCGGTTTAAATACTTAGTTAAAAATAGAGTTATGCTTCTTTGGTATAGAGAGAAAAGGTTATAACAAAAAGTGAATTTGAGTTTTCATTCGTGCTTTTGAATTATATAAGCAAAGTTACATATATTGTGCATTTGCTCGTGTTTGGTTTTTCAGAAATAACAACATTACCAAATGCATTGCAAGGTAAATTACTTGAATATCTCGGACTAAACATCCAAGTCGTCAATCCTACTTTGACGTGCATTTTAAACATGTTATTATTACTAATAGGAACACCTCTATTGGACATGTAGACTCAATATAACAACATCATCACAAGTGTGAGTTATGAACCGATGTATATTCTTTTTGTCTTTGAAAGGGATGACATTATTTTCATATCAACCTAGTGTGATTGAGTATGTAGATTTGAGATAATATCCTTTGTTATGGTTTTGATATAATCTTAAAGCTAGACAAATAATGAATCTAATTTCATATCCAAACTGAAAAGAACTTGGCAATTAGATTCGAAAGATGATATCAATCATAATTTGAATAATGAATCGATATATATCCGAAATCTTTCTTGACCCTCACTAACACTCTTTTAAAAGAAAAGAAATAAATATTTTCCTAATGTGTTGTATTAAGACTAAGACTAGTCTTAAGTGTGAGATCATTTAAAATGATAAGTTTACTTGTTCCATTGGTATTGTCATATAATTTATATGTGAGAAAAACTTATTAGTTATTTTGCACAATTTGCTTAGATTTTGACTTCTAAAAAGTTCACAAAATTATCTAAGTCATTTTCAAGCATTACGAATCTTTTTCGAAACTACTATAATATTTTCAAGCTTTTCACTAGAGCGAATATTTTCATTTCAAGTTAATATTAATGTGAAAATTTATTTGAAGATAAAACTTCAAAATGAAAGTGTTTTCTTACCAAGAAAGTTATTCTTTCAAATTTTGAATTACAAGAAATTCCAAGTTCATTTAATCTAAATATTTATTAGTTGTGATTGTGAATTAGACTAATGCAAGTACAAACTAAGTTTTAAAACACATTTTCCTTTTCTTATATACTAATGTGTTATTATGATCTTTTCTCTTGTTTAGACAACCTATGTTTAAGGAAGATAATAGGATGACATATCCTAAAGACCCTCTTGAGAGTTTGATAAAATAAAAGTGTTCAATATATGGTGGTGACACATTTTATAACATGAACTAGTAACACGGTAATCTTGCAAGACAATATTTTTCAAAAGGTTTGACAAACTTGCTTAGCTCTCAATCCTAAGTGGGTTAGCCTAAATTATAGGATTTACAAAATGTTGATATAACATTTATAAACATAGTGATCTATACATTTATGCAATGCAAAAGCGATTTCTCAACTTAGTGCAAGAGATCTACCATAAGATCAATTGACTCATGAACACGCACATGACGAAATTATACTATTCAATAAATAAGCTCAATTGACAATGACTGCTCTTTCAACTTGACAATGACTATGTCTTTCGCTTGAGACTGATCTTTCAATTCACTTAATTCGAATAACTGAGTAAAACTCGAAGCATTTTGATTTAAAACACTGTTTTCTTGTTGAAAAATTTCGTGATTAAGTTGAGAATCAGCTTCCAAAGTGATGCAATGTTTTTCAAGAGTTGTAAAACACTTGCAAAGTTTATCGTAAGTTTCTTTATCAACAAAATCCTTTTTCTTGACAAGCTCAGTCTCGAGTTCGAGACACTTTTGACATTCAGTCACATTTTCACCATTTGCATTCACAGATAAATTCACAACAGTCTTTACAATATCCTTATCAATAGCTTGTGCCAAGAGTCGTTCGTTTTCACTCAAAACTTGATTCATTTTAACTTCGAAAGTTCTGGACTCCAAGCGATGTTGTTCGACAGCCTGTTCCATTTGATAAAAGACTTTTTGGACATCGGCAAGTTCTTCAACCAAGTATCGGTTGAAGTTATTGAAGATATCTTTTAAATTTTTTATAAACGGAATGATTTCATCTCGAAAACAAGCCTTTGTATGTTCAAACCCCCACGTGCCCTCAGTGATAGCTGTGGCAGTGGTTCTTTCTTTGACAACCTGATCAAAGCCAGTAAGATAGCGTTTAAGCTCTTTCAAGCTAGTATTCACCATACTTACTGTAGGAAGTTCTTTTGGAACCTCAACTATGACGGTTGTGGAAGAATGAGATGGGTCTAAAGCTGGGACCGAAGTCGCTTTCCAATAGGCATGTTCACTATATAAATCAGTTTGTCGAACAAATCGTTTGTAGTAATCGTTATTAAGAATGGCATAATTGATGGGTTTCGTGTTCACTCTATGTTTCTCAAACAATGGATCTTGTTCTTTCAAAAGCATTTTTGAACGACTCTCTTCACTAAGCTCTAATGTTTCATCAGAATCAGGAATCACAATAGTATCCATTTTAAGAATGGTATTCCCGTCATACAGCTTTGGCTTTGACTCCCGAGCTTTCTTCATACAGAAAGGTTTTTCATAACCGATAGCTTGTTTCGAGGAATGATCATAACAAATTTTGGATTGAGTCAGCATACGAACAGTTTGCGCAGATTGACCTCTTTTGAAAATGATGTTGTCAAGTTGCTTAATTTTCTTTTCTAACTCAATTTCTCTTTCACCAAATATTTCTGTTTCTTCTAATTTTCACTTATTTTGTGAGTTCAGAAATGTTTTCAAAAACAATCCTTTTCTTGCACTTGTTCGAAAAGATTTTGCTTAAGATGTACAATCTCGGCAAACTGTTCATTTGATCCTGAAAAACTGTTTTCAACATTTTGTTTTTCTCTCAAATCTTTAACCTCTTCTTTATATCTGTCAAGCTCGGTAGTCAAAGCTTTATTAACAGTGTTGCAATGCGTCACTTGGGTAGTTATTTGGTCAAACATAGACAATATCAGGACATCTTGTTGAGCAGAAGAGTTAGAATTCTGGACAGTTTCCTGTTGTGTTTCACTCAGATACTGAGAATAAGGAATGATATTGCTATCACTGGTTATATCAGTTTCTGACTGACTCACATCATTAGACTGTTCAGAAGACGTCATGATCTGCTCACTTTGATTGAATAAATCATAGTTCAGATTATCTTGATTGTGTACCTCAGTGAGTGCATCTGAGCCATTCCTTGAGAGATTGGCCATAAGAGCAATCTTGGCTGAATTGAGTTCATCACAATCAGAGTCATAGGCATCCAGATCATCGGCTTGATAAGCACAGCATGTGGGTCGATGACTGTCTGAGAGTTGGAATATCAGGAAGTCCTGTTTTGCCAAAAATGCATATTTCTTTCCTCTGTTAAAGCTTGGACCACCTGCTTGAGCTTTGAACAAACTAACACTTTTTTCGTTAAACCAGTTTCATCCCTTTTCCTTTGGGACTTAGTGCACTGCTTGGCAATATGACCCCTCCCCTTTGCAATTGTACAAATAACAGTCGTTGTTTCCCGTGTTGCTACCATTGCACCAGGTTGTGTATTTTCTTGTTGTTCCAGCAGCATAAGTAGTTTGTCTCCCCTGAACAGGTTGCACAGTCACTTTTCCATCATAGATGGTAGCTTGTTGACGAGGGTTTGACGAAGTCCTTAGCTGATTGTTCGTAGTAGGATACCGGGATGTGACAACAGCAGTTAAGAATGACATCATGTGATTAATTGCGTCAATTGGATCATCCCCCTTCTGGAACAACTAGACTGGAGTCTGGTTGGGAAAACTCAGGTTGTTGCTGTTGATAGGTTGTGGGAGCATATTCCAACTGTGGGATTGATGGTTGTTGAGAATAAACGTTGTGGTGAACGGTGGATTGATACTCATTTGTTGGATAAGTAATTGAAAGAGGTGTTGATTGATTGGTTGAGAATTGTTGATGTTGATAAGGTGTAACAAACTGTGAAGACTGATATGGTGAAACGTGATGTTGAGATAGAGACTGTTGGTGAGGGTGTAGATGAGATTGATAAGCTGGCTGAGTTAATTGGTGAGATGCAACTAAAGCAAGAGGATCAGGGTTGCGTTCATGCATCAAACGAACTTCAATTGCATGTCGTTCATGTTGTTGCAAGTGAGCATGAAGTTGATCAACGTTGGTAGTGTGCAAGTCTTTGACCAGTTTAACATCAGTAACAAATTTACTCCATTCATCAGGAAGAGTGTTTAAGAACTTGGTGTTCACTTGAAACTGCTCCAACGGCATCTTGTAAATGTTCATATCATTGAGTAACAGAGTGAACCTCAAGTAGTACTCATGTAACGTCTCTCCTTTCTTGTAAGTGAACTTATCAAATTCATCATACAGCTTGCACTCACGTTCTTGTTTGGTTAATGACGTTCCTTGCATCAGCAGTTTAATCTTCTCCCAAAGATCCTTTGCCACACGATGTTGACTCACAAGAGCATAGATTTCAGTTGGTAGGCCTTGGAGAATGATGTTTATAGCTTTGATGTCGCAATCTGCTTGAATGGCTTCAGCTGGAGTTAGTTCAACATATTCCTTTAGCCTTGTTACTCCATCCTCAGTGATTGAAGGCCAAACAAGTGGTCCTTTTTCAACAGATGCAAGTATCATTCTTCCATGTGGTCTATTCATCATATAAAGTTCCATTATGCTTTTCCATGAATCATACAAGTGTTTTTCAAGCATCGGTGGTTTGTTGTCTCCTCCAGAGAGAAGTGATTTATCAGCAAGAGACGTCATTGTGATATCAAAAGATTACAAATTGATCGATCGGTGGTAGAAAGAAATTGTGTTTGGTTACGTGATTGTTGAGTCTTGAATTAAAACTACACGGGATTTTACAATTCTTGACAAAACCGGGAAGACAAGTGTTTGTTTCACGGGATTTTACAAGTCAAAGAAATAACCGTATAATTTAAAATTGAGTTTGTTAAGTTTAAACTGAATTTATTTTTCACTGGTTCGGTCCTCTCGTTCGATCCGCTAGTTCGATCCTCTCGTTCGATCCGCTAGTTCGGTCCTTTCGTTCGATCCGCTAGTTCGGTCCTTTCGTTCGGTTCTAACTTAGTGAAAACGCTCGTTCGATCTTAACTAGAGAGAGCTCGTTCGACTCTAACTAGAAGTCACTCGTTCGATTCAAACTAGAAGTCACTCGTTCGATTGACACTGATGAAGCTTGTTCGGTTCAACCTATGCAACAGCTCGTTCGGTCCTCTCGTTCGGTGTTCTAGTTCGATTATCTTGTTCGATTGTCTAGTTCGGTTCTAACTAGTACGAAACCCAAATTTTCAAAACTCAAAAAAGACACGATTTTTAATGGTTGTTTAGCTAAAAATCTTGTTCAACTTTTAGTATTTACTACCTATTAAGTGAAACAATAAAAATGAAAAACGTTAAGGTTTTGAAGCCAAAAAAAAATTTATCACTAATTTGCTCTTTGTAAAGTTTTGAACACCAAATCTAACACAAAAATCTAAACACACCACTCCATGGCTCTTGATACAAATTGTAGGGAAGATCTAGCCCCAATAATCTTAAGATCATAAGGGCAGAACAAGAGTGAGATGTGGGTTGGATGTTAGAGAGAAACTTGGATGGAATAATGGATGAATGTATAAAATGAATGTGTGTAAAATGGAACAACCAACCCTCTCCAAGACTAGGAGAGGGGTATAAATACTCTTACATTGGCCGGCCATGGGCCTAGTTGGGTCACCCATGGGCCTTGGGCCGGACTAGATTACTAATCTAGTCCTTATACTAACTACGAGCTAAGACTTGTTACAACTTTGGAAGTGACCGACACTTTTCGTGTTTCCAACAGTTTCCCCAACGACTAGTGAAATTGAAACCTCGTTTAAGCTTGGATTCTGATTTGAATGAAGCAAAGATATTTTTGATAATCTATATCTACTAAATTAAAAGCAACAATTAAAATTGAACAATTAAAGGCAATTAAACAATTAAACAAATACGGGAAACAAATAAAACAAGACGATTAAGCAAATAGACTAAAATTAAACCCTAAGTTTGCAAACTAATTTTTTACACCTAAATTAGGATAAAAGAAAATTTTAAGAAAAAGAAAAATATTTTTTAGATTATTTTTGATTTTTTTTATTCAATTAAAAACTATTTAATTCTAATTAAATAATAAAAATAAAAAAATTAGAAAATAATTGAAATTATAATTTTCCTAAGTAAAATTAGTAAAAGGAAAATTTTTAGAAAAAGGAGTTACTATTTTTGGCTTTAAAAGATATGATTTTTCTAAAATTTAAACTAATTAAAAACTTTTAAAAGTAATAAAAATATTAAAAATATAATCCTACAAATTTTATAAAATTTAAACTAAATAAAGAAAATGTGCAGAAATTTTACTACAAAATAAAAGCCTAATTTTCACTTTTTATAAAACTTTAATTAAAATTATTAAAAATTAAACCCTAATTACTATTTAAAAACTTAATTAAACTAATTAATACTTAACTAAGGACTAATGGTGCAAAGGGAAAAGAACTAACTGAGAAACTAACTAGCTAACAGAGGGGTTAACAATGAAAATTAAAAGTTACACTACCTACCCTGAGAGCCCAACCCGATCACAAATTTAGCCCAATTAAGCCCAAATTAATGTGAACTTTTAAAAAGTGCTTATTATTAAAAAAACTCAAAGAGAAAAAAGTTGTAGTAATTATGCATGGGAGAGTAACTTTAATAAAAGCAATATAGGCTGAATCCCACAATGATAAGCTCATAAAAAGCTTCATCAATAAGTGACCTCAGTGAGGGAGGGGCTTATCTTGGGGTTTTTACTAATAAGCTATTAAAAAGCTCAAAATAAGTTCAAAATGAAAAAAGGAAGTGATCTGAAAAGCTCATGATGTTGCACTAACTAATGTTTAAAAAAACTAAAAGGCTTAAATACTCTTAATCCTATCTGAAATGTTTAAACAGATAGTAACTCAGAATAAACCAAAAGGCCAAAAATTCTCTTATTAGCATAACAAGCTCAAAGCTAAATAGACTATAAGCTTCTGAAAACTTAAAAATCAACTTATTAACTATCTATTTAAGCAATAAAATCAACTACCTTAAGCTAGGATTCAAATTTTAAGAAACTAATGTTCTAACCTATGTTTTTGGCTTTTTAGTTTTTTTTGAGTGACTTTTTACAGCAAAATTAAGCAATAAATCTAAAGATAATTCCTAATCTATATTAAGCTACATCTAAACTATATCCTACTTTAATTTGAAAAGCTAAGACCTAAGGTTACCTAGCTTAAGAATACACAAAAAGTGACAGCAGGAACACTAAGGTTCCTACTGATGCACTTGGTAATGCCACAAGGACCAAAATGCAGGAAATTCTAAGATCTAAAGCTGCACTAGACACACTCTATCAAGTGTGTATGAACATAAAATAAGCACAAACAAAGCTTGAGATGCCTTGTAAATCTTAAGCAATAATAATTTAACTATAAAAGTGCCCTGGTGCTAGATGAGGAAAATAAGCCACAAAATCATTTTTACTTTAAGCTAATCATTAAAATCTTTTTAAAACTTTTTATCTAATGAAAACTCAGCTGTCAAAAGAAAATTTGCCAAATAGTTTTGACTTTTGATGGTCAAACTAGCTTAAACCAAACACCACTTAAGGTTCATGACAGATTTGATTAAGCTTTTAAAATGAGAATCTAATTAGCAAAAACCTTACATACCCAGATACTATATAGCTTAAAACCTCCTAATAGACATATATCAATTAGCAACTAAGCAAATAAACATAAGCTAATGACATTTCTAATTTTTTTGCGTTTTTTAGAGGTTTTAGTATATAAAATATTGAAAATCTAAAATCTAGACTATATTAATCAAAAACAGATAAGCAAACATGAACAATAAGCCTATTAAGATATAAATAAGCTCAAAGAAGCCAACAATAAGCAGTCAATAAAAAAATGCAAATATTTTTGGATTTTTATAGAATTTTAAGACAATTATATGAAAGACTATGATCTAAACTTAATATAAGCAAAAACAGATTAACTAAATAATCTAATAACCTAAATAAAAGAGATTAGCACATATAAGCTAGTAATTTAAGTAAAAAGCAGATTATGAAGAAACTTTTGCTATAAACTATTTAGGCCTAAATTATGATATACAAGTAATTCTTAAACGGAAACTCACTAACCTCTAGCTGAACAGAGTCCCAAAAGGGCAGCTTCAACTGCTCTCCTTGCTTATTGATATGCTTGGTGTTAAGTCCATAGAGATCATTCTGAGATGATCTCCCTCCATTAATTCGTAACACCCAAAAGCAAAGTCCCCTTCCAAAAGCTACAACCCGTTAAGTCCAAGGTAAATAGGAATTTTAAGGCTATTTTAAGAGTAAAAGTATGATTAAGGTAGGTTAAGCTCTATCATGAGCTTATAGACTCATGAGAGCTGAATTTGAGCTTAAAAGAGCTTATTAAGATAGATTTTAGCTTATGAGTGAAAGAGATTAAGAACATTTAAAAGCAAACACTGAATTTATTTAACTAAAAGCTTTGATTACATTATATAAAAGAGGATTACAATTGAAAAAAAATGAATTACAAATAAGCAAAATTCTATAAGCTACTCTAGATGAAAAAGCTAGAAAAAGAAGATAAAAAAGATATGTGTGTGTGTGAGGTGAGAGCCTTTTTATAAGTGCTGAGAGAAGGTTCTAGGACCTTAGCTTCCATCAATCATCTACCTTTGATCATCTCTAATCATTAGATCTTTGTTTTTGGCCGTTGGATCACTAAGTGACCTCACACGGATTGCCAAGCTGGCAATCCATGTGAGGCTCACTTGTGCTTCTTTTCTGAGTAGAAATAGTACAAAACCCACATTCCATGTGTGCTTCTCCATTGATGACGTGGCTATGTTCTTGAGTGAGGTGCTTAGATCTCTTGATTTTACTAATCTCTCCCTACCATCTTGTTTAGGAGCTCATGAATAGACTTCCGTACCCTTTGATTTTAATTTGCCCCTTGATTTACCCTGGTAAATTCTTGGAAGGGATGATGAATAGTAACTTAGGTTTGGCGCCAAGTTTATAACTGAAACGAGTTAATTTAGTTGTATCTTTGGGAGAATAACACTAATGGCCCTTGTCTTTGTTTATCCATAGTTCTAGTATAAAAGATCTTTCAAAATTCGCATGAATGGCCCTTGTGGTTTAGGCAAAAGGATAATGGACTAGGAAATGGGCTTTTGGATTGGGCTTTTGGTTTAAATGGTATCCGGGTAAGGTTTTTTAGGGTTTTTAGGCCCATTAAGGGTCTAAGGGACTATTTTTGGACTTTTCTAAAAGTTGAGGGGTTATTTTGAAACACTTTGGGTCTTGTTGACTTTTGTTGACCAAGATTGACTGAAGTTGACTGTAGATTTGACTTTTTCTGGCTTTGGCTTCCGGCTTTTGTTCACTCTTCCGTTCTCGTGTCCGTGCTTGCCCATTTTTGACGGTTTTCTTGTGATTTTTGATATATCCGTTCCTGCACATACAAAACACAAATACAAGCATATTGTTGCCATTTTTGGTCTGTTTTGGGTTTATTTGGGCTATTTTAAGCATAAATGGATATGTGTATTTTACACTTATCAAAATTCCCCAAACTAAACGATTGTGTGTCCTTACGCAATATCACATGCCTTATAACCAAATACCTCGAAACTTCCCCAAACTAAACCTTTGAAAAGTAGCAAAAATGGCTTGGGTCCCCAAGAGAGCCTAATTTTCTTACTTGTTGTGCAGGGCAATCCAAAACTTGAGTAGCAGGAGAAAGGAGTTATTGACACTGGATGCTCTAGGCACATGACTAGAAACATGTCTTATCTTTCTGATTATGAAGAAATTGATGGTGGATATGTTGCCTTTGGAGGAGATCCCAAAGGAGGTAAAATCACTGGTAAATGTAACACCCCTTTTTTTCACATATAGCAGCGGAAGCTAAGTTTTGGGGTATTACTTCATGAATCAACAGTCACAATCATAGAAAACGACTCATAAAGAGACGTTTTAGAAAATTTAGTTATCATTCAATATAATCAGAGTTTTACAAAAACAGAGGTCCCAAAATCTACATGAAAACATAAAGTTTGAATGATAACAAGTTTGGACGTCCTCAAGTCCAATGCCACTCCGTGCCATAGGTTGCTCAATTACCTGAGATAAACATGCTAAAAGGGTCAACACAAAGGTTGAGTGAAATTCATAGGTTTGAAATGTAATAGTTGAATACAAGTCATTGTAATGGTAATAATTGCATGCATTTACAATTATCATGGAAAACAGTATTATTGCCCTAAGCTCATGCAACCAAACATTAACCATAATTCAAGTTGTTACAAATTGTTTCCATATGGGTGCCTCTACCCAAAGATGTTGTGGGAGCCTCTACCCAAAGATGTGGTGGGAGCCTCTACCCAAAGATGTTGTGGATGCCTCATGGAAAATGGAGGTAACTTAGGCAATAATATATCAAGATAGCATACAGTTGGAAAACACTTGTATTCATGGTTTATAGCACGTATCCCCCTCATTCAAAAGATTTAAATGCGAGGCTATGAACTCACCTTGATAAGGTAGTTGATTGATTTGAAATTTAATTCAAATAGGAGTAAACAGCCTCGTCACGCAACCTGAGGTAATATGTCAAGTCTCAGTTTGATTGTTGATATTCTAAATTTTATTTCATAAAGTTTAACGTAAATGTTAATTTGGTTCATTAATTTATGGAAATATCGTAACACTATTTGGGCTATCATAATCCAGAGGTCATGTAGTAAACGTTTGAGGAGCTAGGACACTTTAAATCGTAAATCCAGCAACTCGTCAAAACGTATACCCAAATGAAACCCCTCACATGAAATTCTCTAGTAACGTGATACGTTATAGATTAAAAGATAAGATTTATCTTTTTAAGTTTCTTCAAAAGTTAGTAGATGATAAATTATGTTAAATATATAACATAATTGTTTTATGATGTTTCGATCGATAAATGATAACGACAAATGCGTCGGGCTTTAATAAAATTGAGTCTTATAATATTTAAATATATTTTTATAATTAATATAAAAATATTACATTTTATACCCTTAAGAATATGAAAATGACAATATATACCCTTGGTATATATTTATTTACAAAATTAACCCTTTACATATAATTTATACTTTTAAATCCACAACTTTTAAGTGTTGACAAAAACAGTCCCTGTAGTTTATAAGTTTCAATATTTATAATATATACCCCTTTGCATAAAAACGATTTCATTTCTAGTCCAAAATCCATAATAGTTGTATTTTTCAATCTCAAAAGTATTTTGCAGCTTATAACTTGCTAAAATAAGTTAGAATAAGTAAATTTTACGAGCTTGGAGCTTATGAAATGAGCTTATGAGCTCGTTAATCCAAAAAGGGTACGTTTGGGTTTAAAATCATAACCCGATGGGTTTGAGCTTTAAGGGTTCATTTCACGTAATCACAAGGATATATAAGAGCTTACATATGATCTAGAATAGCTTATAGAATGAGTGATAGACTTACAAGAACTTAAAATGGGTTAAAAATGGTGGAATGAGTCAAAAACCTTAAGAGAGGAACTTAGAGCTTCTTTTCCTTAACCTTGGCTTCGAAATTAGTTTGTGCCTTCTTCCTTAACTTCCTTAGCTCAGATAGAACATGACTTGAAAAAGATTTTAGTTTGAATGGTGAGTTTGGAATGCATGCATGTATCCGACTTTATATAGGGTACAAAGGAGTGGTGCCCAAGGTTGTAAGGCTTAGAGACCAAGTTGTATAGCTTGGAGTGGTGGCCAAGGCTGGTGGAGTGGTGGCCAAGATGTTGTAGTGGTGCCCAAGGGTGTTTCTTGGGGCAAAAGGGTGATTATGGGTCGAGTTCATGGCTGTTTTTAGACAGCCAACATCGGTCCCGATAAGATGGTTATTATTTACAAACCGTAATTCCGATTAACCTTAAACTAGTGAGCATGGTTAGATATTTGAATCCTCTACAACTTTTAGTTTAACATATTTAGGGGTCACTATACAAAAATTTAGAGATAATAGCCATTTACTACAGGTATGCAAAATCTACGCATCTTTGCTATTTCGGCTATAACTAATTCATCCAACATCAAATCGGGTCGAGTCAATCGGCAAAATGATCACAAGACATAGGGCTACAACCTAGTATTTTTACTTAATAGCCAAAGCCTACTGATTTTTCCCAGATCCTATGTTTTATCAACGGATCTGATTCTGAAAACTATGAACTAGTTTAAGGGTGTAACAGGTTTGCTAGGGTTTTTGGGTTTAGGATTAGGGTTTAGGTTTTAGGGTTAGTGTAGGACTAGTTAAGAGAAAAGTGTGCATTGGAGGCTTGCAAACATGAGCTTAAAAAGGTTGTACGAAACTAGAAGAAAATTGGAGAGAAAATAGGAAATTTGAATTCTATGCTACGTCGATTTGTACATTGTGCTTTAAAGAGTTGTACCATGGTTTAGGAGGGAAACATGGTTTGGATGTTGTGCTAAGTGAACTTAGGCTAGAAAGGTGGTATGAATGCTATAAAGTTTTAGAGGGAAAACGGCTAAATTTGATTATTATGCATAACCAGGTGGTATATTGAGCTTTAAGAAGTTGTACTAAGGTTTTGGTAGGAAAGGATATTCAAATTATGATGCATTAGAAATTTGTACACATGCCTTGAAAGCTTGTACCTTTGAATTTCATAAAAATATTACATATGATTAGGGTTTTGGTTTAAATGTTAACGTACAAGGTACGTTTTATAAAAAACATTATAAATGGTACGTTATGTTAATAACGTATTGATATTTAAACATATTGCTTGACATTTTATAATGTTTATTTGACATAAATGTTGATGGGGTTGGTATTGGTAGTTGCGTGAGCTCGTTTACTTTGGTTATGTAAACTATGTTACATAATAGATGGAATAAAAAAAATATTCCTGTGAAAATGGTTGTACTTAATACAATAAGTAGATATTACATTGATGATAATTTAGGGTTGTTACAGTCTCTTAACCTTAAAGAAATCTCGTCCCGAGATTTAGTTGGATGATAGAGTGATGTTTAGAGATAGGTGTCCTTTGTTTCTGTAGTCCCTGGTCAAATGACCCACTTTGTTGCAAGTCTGACACTTGATAGTGCAAAATCCTGTATGATGTAGGGTGCATCTTGTACACAAAGGAAGGTTTCCAGTTTACCTTTTGTTTTCAGTATACCTTTTATTCTCAATTGGGGTGGTAGCATAAGTCCTTACAGTTGCTTGTCTTCTATTTTGATGTAGGTGGTAATGGTTCTTATTATTCTTGTTACGGTTATTTTAGTAGTTGTTGTTGTTGCGATCATTGGGGTAGTTATTGTTGTCACGATTATTGGGGTAGTTGTTGTTGTCATTGTTGGTAGTGTTCCTTCTATCATCAAACTTTCGTTTGTGATCGTTGGTTCCTTGCACAGAACCATGCTTTAGCACCTGATTCAATAGCCTATGGGCTATGTTGATGGCTTCTTCCAAAGTTTAAGGATTTGATGCGGTAACGGTTCCTTTAATGTTTTGGGGCAATCCCCCGATGAAAACTTCCATAAGTTTCTCATTATTTGGCACCATGTTTGGACATAAAGTTGCCAATTCTTGGAATCTTATAGCATAAGTCTTGAGATCATTTCCTTTTACAACCAAGTTGTAAAATTCATCCTTCTTTTTCCTGACTTTAGTTCAAGGACAATACTTATTGGTCAAGAGCCTTTTCAATTCAGTCCAAGCGATCTTGACGTCTTGCTCTATTCCAATAGGTTTAGCATAGGAATTCCACCAGGACAAGGCATCTTCGGTAAGAGTACCAGTAGCAAATTTCACTTTGCAGTCCTCGGTACAGTTGCTACGAGAAAATACCGATTCAGTTCGCTCAAACCAACGGATGAGACCAACAGCTCCTTCTGTACCATTGAAGTAGAAAGGTTGGCAACTCATAAACTCTTTGTAAGTACATTTTCTTGCAACAGGAGTTTCTCTTGGCTCGGGGTTCCTATTTGTATTGTCAGTATGTGCCATGTTAGCAGCTTGTGCTTCCAGAGCAGCAGCAACACTGTCAGCAACTAGTTACCAGATGGCAGCCTGAGTCATAGCTGGTGCTGTAGATGTTGATGTTCTTTTGGGAGGCATTCTATCAATATATACAAGACAACATAGAATAAGAATCCATAATATGATATAGTCATATCACAAGTTAAGGTAGGAAAATTCTCATTATTATACAAAGACTTGTGATCATTCTTTGATATCACATTGCAGGATATAACGGAGAATGTTAGAATTTAAGACTTTCAGAGATAGACACGGAGATAATGGAATGAACAAATTCCGAACTGAAAGAAGTCTAGAGACTCATGATAATGATTAAATGAACCAAGAAAAGGAATTATTTGTACAAACGGATGAAAGAAAATTATTCGTACGAATGCCATACACTTAAGACCACTCAATTGCAAATCGTTATTTACATCCAAAGGCGTCCCATTCGCTTTCTATGAAGTCCAGCAATCTGAGCAAGGGCTTCTTGAAGTTCGGTCTTTAGTTTGTCAAAATCTTGTTGTAGGACCTTCTATTTTATCTTTCATTTCCTTAATGTGGTCAAGAGATAGCTCATCTAAGTGATTCAAAATATCTTTGATTTGTTCTTTATGACGTGTGTATGATGTGTCTGGAGCTCCATGATAATTCTCTCCAATCTCAATTGCTTGAGGTTGGGAAGGAGGATTGGTAGAGGAAGATGATCGGAAATGGGATCGTTCACGAGGTGGCAGAATTTCTTCTGGAATGAAGAAATCAAACATTGGTGATAATACTAGAGATGGAGGTAAAGTAGTTGGTGAAACCATAAGAACTTGTGGTGGAATCAGAGGTTCATTATTATTAGCGTTATATGCTTGTATTGCGTGCATATATGAATCATCATGAAAGGATGAGATTGCTAGTGGCATTAACCCATTCTCAGATAAAGAAGAAGTATTTCCCGGTGAAGCTGGGAAATAGTTCGGAGAGGCCGGGAGATAATTTAGGGAAATTAGAGGAAAAACCATCCTCGACATCGAAAGTAAGATGAGTAGGTGAAGACATCACTCTGTAACAACCCAGTGGAATATAAGTATAAGTTATTTATATTTCGTAAATAGTGATGTATTATTTGCTACGCAAATCTCTTACATACGCTATTCGGGGAAATGCAGTGGCACGAAGGACTTTTTCGGATGAAAAGTAGTTATAGTTTAGTTTTGAACCTTGTTCTCTATAACCATGAGCTCTGATACCAATCTGTAACACCCCTATTTTTCACATATAGCAGCGGAAGCTAAGTTTTGGGGTATTACGTCATGAATCAACAGTCACAATCATAGAAAATGACGCATAAAGAGACGTTTTAGAAAATTTAGTTAACATTCGATATAATCAGAGTTTTACAAAAAACAAAGGTCCCAAAATCTACATGAAAACATAAAGTTTGAATGATAACAAGTTTGGACGTCCTCAAGTCCAATGCCACTCTGTGTCATATGGTGCTCAATTACCTGGGATAAACAAGCTAAAAGGGTCAACACAAAGGTTGAGTGAATTTCATAGGTTTGAAATTTAATAGTTGAATATAAGTCATTGTAATGGTAATAATTGCATGTATTTACAATTATCATGGAAAATAGTATTATTTCCCTAAGCTCATGCAACCAAACATTAACCATAATTCAAGTTGTTACAAATTGTTTCCATATGGGTGCCTCTACCCAAAGATGTGGTGGGAGCCTCTACCCAAAGATGTTATGGGAGCCTCATGGCAAATAAAGATAACTTAGGCAATAATATATCAGGATGGCATACAGTTTGAAAACACTTGTAGTCATGGTTTATAGCACGTATCCCCCTCGCGGGTTTATAAAATATTCAAAAGATTTAATGCGAGGCTATGAACTCACCTTGATAAGGTAGTTGATTGATTTGAAATTTAATTCAAATGGGACTAAATAGTCACGTCACGCAACCTGATGTAATATGTCAAGTCTTAGTTTGATTGTTGATATTCCAAATTGTATTTCATAAAGTTTAAAGTAAATGTTAATTTGGTTCATTAATTTATGGAAATATCGTGACACTGTTCGGGCTATCATAATCCAGATGTCATGTAGTAAACATTTGAGGAGCTAGAACACTTTAAATTGTAAATCCAGCAACTCGTCAAAACGTATACCCAAATGAATCCCCTCACATGAAATTCTCTAGTAACATGATACGTTATAGATTCAAAGATAAGATTTATCTTTTTAAGTTTCTTTAAAAGATAGTAGATGATAAATTATGTTAAATATATAACATAATTGTTTTATAATGTTTCGATCGATAAATGATAACGACAAATGCGTCGGGCTTTAATAAAATTGAGTCTTATAATATTTAAATATATTTTTATAATTAATGTAAAAATATTACATTTTATACCCTTGAGAATATGAAAATGACAATATATACCCTAAGTATATATTTATTTACAAAACTAACCCTTTACATATAATTTTATACTTTTAAATCCACAACTTTTAGGTTATTACAAAAACAGCCCCTGTAGTTTATAAGTTTCAATATTTACAATATATACCCCTTTGCAAGAAAACAATTTCATTTCTAGTCCAAAATCCATAATAGTTGTATTTTTTAATCTCGAAAGTATTTTGCAGCTTATAACTCTAAAATAAGTTAGAATAAGTAAATTTTAAGAGCTTGGAGCTTATGAAATGAGCTTATGAGCTCGTTAATCCAAAAAGGGTACGTTTGGGTTTAAAATCATAGCCCGATGGGTTTGAGCTTTAAGGGTTCATTTTACGTGATCACAAGGATGTATAAGAGCCTATATATGATCTAGAATAGCTTATAGAAGAGTGATAGGCTTACAAGAACTTAGAATGGGTCAAAAATGGTGGAATGAGTCGAAAACCTTAAGAGACGAACTTAGAGCTTCTTTTCCTTAACCTTGGCTTCAAAATTGGTTTTTGCCTTCTTCCTTAACTTCCTTATCTCAGCTAGAACATGACTTGAGAGAGATTTGAGTTTGAATGGTGAGTTTGGAATGCATGCATGTATGCGACTTTATATAGGGTACGAAGGAGTGGTGCCCAAGGTTGTAAGGCTTGAAGACCAAGTTGTATAGCTTGGAGTGGTGGCCAAGGCTGGTGGAGTGGTGGCCAAGATGTTGGAGTGGTGCCCAAGGGTGTTGCTTGGGGAAAAAGGGTGATTATGGGTTGAGTTTATGGCTGTTTTTAGACAGTCAACATCGGTCCTGGTAAAATGGTTGTCATTTACAAATCGTAATTTCGATTAAGCTCAAACCAGTGAGCATGGTTAGATATTTGAGTCATCTACAACTTTTAGTTTTACATATTTAGGGGCACTATACAAAAATTTAGAGATAACATCCATTTACTACAGGTGTACAGAATCTACGCACCTTTGCCATTTCGGCTATAACTAATTCATCCGACATCAAATCGGGTCGAGTCAACCGGCAAAATGATCACAAGACATAGGGCTACAACCTTGTATTTTTACTTAATACCCAAAGCTACTGATTTTTCCCAGATCCTATGTTTTATCAACGGATCAGATTCTGAAAACTAGAAACTAGTTTAAGGGTGTAACGGGTTTGCTAGGGTTTTCAGGTTTAGGATTAGGGTTTAGGTTTTAGGGTTAGTGTAGGTCTAGTTAAGAGAAAAGTATGCATTGTAGGCTTGAAACATGAGTATAAAAAGGTTATACGAAACTAGAAGAAATTTGGAGAGAAAATGCAAAATTTGAATTCTATGCTATGTCGATTTGTACATTGTGCTTTAAAGAGTTGTACCATGGTTTAGGAGGGAAACTTGGTTTGAATGTTGTGCTAAGTGAACTTGTACCCTGGGCTAGAAAGGTGGTATGAATGCTATAAAGTTTTGGAGGGAAAACAGCTAAATTTGATTATTGTGCATAACCGGGTTGTATATTGAGCTTTAAGAAGTTGTACTAGGGTTTTGGTGGGAAAGGATATTCAAATTATGATGCATTAGAAATTTTTACACATGCCTTGAAAGCTTGTACCTTTGAATTGCATAAAAATATTGCATATGATTAGGGTTTTGTTTTAAATGTTAACGTATAATGTTCGTTTTATAAAAACGTTATAAATGGTACGTTAAATAGATAACGTATTGATATTTGAACATATTGCTTGACATATTATAATGTTTATTTGACATAAACATTGATGGGGTTGGTATTGGTAGTTGCGTGAGCTCGTTTACTTTGGTTATGTAAACTATGTTACATAAGGGATGGAATAAAAAAAATATTCCCGTGAAAATGGTTGTACTTAATACAGTAAGTAGATATTACATTGATGAAAATTTAGGGTTGTTACATATAGCGTCGGCCAAACATACGATCCCCAAGGACACTTGTCCTAACCATCTCTGTCATTTGCTAACCTTAAAATATAATTAGGGACCCCACGTCTATCCTCCAAACCTAATAAGACAATCTGCAAAATGCCTACACAACAAAGGCTAACAGCATCATTGTCGTGTAATCTATCAAAAAACTCGCTCGTAATTAATTTTTTCACCATTTTGCCTATTATAGGTTTACTATATTTAGCTGAAGAAAACACCCGTCGCCTAAAAATAATAGGATCATCCTCGTTGGTATAGTCAGCCCAATACTCTACCCCAAACCTTAACCCAGTAATAAGGCAAAATTCCTCCCTACCAAACTGTATTTGAATATTATCAACTATATGGTAATACGAAGGAACAATATATGTTTCATCACTTAATAACTCCATTTGCCGACCTAACATAAAATGTATTAGAACATAGTTCTCCGTCCAATCATCTAGATTTAAAACCCAACCAAAACAAGTTTTCCTAAATAATGCTTCTCGTGGAGTGCCAATAATTTTTTCTCTAATTGTTTTTATCAAAC
>BQNB010076081.1:2861-31264 GCA_026074375.1 Tanacetum coccineum | reverse complement strand
TTAGCTGAAAACTTGACATAAACTACTTAGCTAACTTTTTTGGCTTTTTCTTAAACTAAATAAGCTAGAAACCTTAATAAGCTAAAATTTAAGACTAAATAAGCTATAATGAGCTAAACCTAAGCTAATTAGCTAAATAGAACTAAAAATAAGCAAGTTATAAGCTAGAAAACTAAATAAGCCTAATCTTAAAATCAATTATCAAACAGTCCTTAAGGACATTTTGAGCTTAAAATTAAGCTAGCAAATAAGTACCCTATGAAGTGAGACTTGGTTTTCCTAAACACTTGGCTTAAATCCTACTAGAAAATGCTTTTAAAAAGAGCTTAAAACAACTAGAACTTATTAAAAGGAGCTTGTGAAATAGGCTGTTTACAGAAAGTGGGCTTTTGAAAACTAAAAAGCTAGGTCTTACTATTTTGCTTGCACACAGCTCAAATTAAGCTTATTTTCAAAACCAAAAACTATTCTAGAAAGCTTGTAATATGTAGAAGCTAAGTATAATAAGCTAATTAACCTAACTAAACTAAAAGCCTATTGAAATTAAGGTCCTAAAAGGCAAACTCAGAAACAAACACTAAAAACTCAAAAACTAAATAAGCTAAAATGCACAATAAGCCACTACAGCACCTGAGCTTATGAAAACTTAACAATCAACATATAAGCTATAAATTTAATTCATAAAAACTAAACCTATAAGCTAAAATTCTAAAGTTAGAAGCTAAAAATGACTTACTACTGTTTTTGGTTTTTTAAGAATTTTTATGAAATTTAAAAGCTAATTTACTCTAGTAAACAAGCTAGAAATTTAAAAACAAGTTTTAAACCTAAATTACTAGTATGTAAACTAAAAGCCTATTGAATTTTAAAGGCTAAAAGCTACTTAAGCTAACTTGAATGTGATTAAAAAGAACTGCAGTTAGGAACTGCAATAGTCCCTATCTGATGCACTTGGTAAATAGGCAAAACCAAATTTGCAGGTGACCAAATAGGTCAAGCCTGCAATACACACTCTAATTGAGTGTGTCTTATCACTTAGCAACCAAATTCCAAGCTTAGACAAGCTTGGATCAAAAACTAACTAGCTAGCTTAAAGCAATAACCTCCCCTGGTGCAAAATCCAATAGTTTTCACTAAAACTTTTTCAAAGTTGAAAATTAATCTATGATTTCACTTCACAAAATGATTTTATATGATTACTTAACTGATTCAAAAGTCATCATCAATTTCCTTTGACTTTTTGAGGTCAACCTCAGCTAATCCAAACATTATTTTATCATACATGACATTCAATTAAGCAAATGAAATTTCAATTAAGGGCTCAAGACTTAATAACCAGACAATGAACAACTTATAACAAGACTAATAAGCAATCCTAAGCATAAAATAAGCAATAAACAATAAGCTATACTAATTAAGCTAATATTTTTGGTTTTTTATATGATTTTATGACAATTTAAACAAAACTAAGTTCTAAGCTATATTAACTAAAAACAGATGATCAATAAGCACAAATAAATTGAGATAAGCACAATTAAGCCACTAGATAAGCAAATAAGCAAAACTAAACTAAGTATTTAAAAAAAAGAAAAATAAAAGAGGACTTACAATTATCCTTAGCTAAATAAAGGATCAATGTGCTCAAAGAGCTTATCAACAGCTCTAGCTTATCAATGATAAGCTAGTAAAAGTCCTTGGAAGTTCTTCTATTGTTAGCTTCCCTTCCAATTGTCCAAAGTCCATTTAGAAAAGGTACTTATTTAATTTTAAGGTTTAATTAGATTAGATGATTGATTTAGCTCAAATCTAAGCTTAGAGACTTATATGAGCTTATAAGAAGCTTATCAAATAGTAGGTGACTTAAGAGAATGAAAGAGTTTATGACAGATTATGCTTAAGAAAAAGGAACTTTTATTAACTAAAAAATTTGATTACATTAAGCTGAAAATGAGATTACAAAGATTGAATTACAAAAGCTGGATTAAAAACTAAACATTATTTAAGCTAGAATTTTAAAAGCTAAGCTAAAAAAATAGAAAAAGAAGATATCATGTGTGTGTATGTGAAGGGATATTTATAGCCTGTTGCTGAAGCTTCTAGGTGCAGGTTTGTTACACGCTCTCTCTTTTCTTGGCCCTTAGATCAAATCCAATCATTGGATACTCTTTATCCACCGTTAGATCACAAGTGTGAGCACACGGATTTCCAACGTGGCAATCCGTGATGTGACACTTGTGTGCTTGTTTTGTGAGTGAATTAGAGCAAATTATCCATTCCCTTGTGCTTTTTACACTTAACCATGTGTCATTCCTCATGGTTTTGGACCAATAGCATGCTTTGGTGACGTTTTTACCCTGCCACTATGATCCTTATCACTTGAATTAGCTTGCCCCGTGTCCAATTATGATTTGCCCCTTGATTTGACCTCGAGGTAAAACGGGGAAGATAAACAGTAACAACTGAAACTCGCGCCTTTTTTTTCTTATAAGGGCGCGTTTGATTTGTGTTTGACCCGGGTTATTTTTTTTTTGTTGACTTGGGCTTTATTAAAGATTTTGGGCCACGGGCTTGGTTTTGTTTATAAAGAAGTTAACGGGTGTTAACTCTTATAAACAAGAGTTAACACCGTTAGGTTTTTAGGGATTATTTTTGTAATTTTGGAATTAATGAGGGACTGAATTGGAAATATTTGGAGTTTTGTCTTTTTGTAGTTTGACTTAAGTTGACCAAAAGTTGACTTAAGTTGACCACTTTTGACTTTTGATAGCTTTCTCCCGGCTTTTTGCGTGCTTTTCCGTTCCCGTGTTCGTGTTTGCCCGGTTTTAACCATTTTCTTGAGATTTTTGCAATATCCGCACCTACACAATCACAAAGACAAAACAAGCAATATTCAAGCATTTAAAGCACAATTTTGTCTTTTTAAGACCATTTTTGATATAAAACGGATATGCATTTTCACACATATCAGTATATTTGGAAGTGGCGGAATGAATTGGTCCACACATCTCTTAGTGATGTGCCTTCTATTCTTCATAAAGATTTTTTCCTCATTTCCAACGGATGGCCCAATTATGGGTTCTAAATACGTGCTCTAAAATTGGTGTAGACCGGTCTATGTGGATGTCTTCTCCTACCTTTTGTTTTACTTCGCTTGGGAACCATTAAGGTATTCTTTTGGTGTTTTTTTGGGCTTTTGTCTTTTATTCACTTTTCTTGTACTTTTTTCTTTTGGCTCCTACTTGGAGCTTCTGATGTGTATCTCTTAGCTTCTTAATATATTTGTCGTTTCTAAAAGAAAAAAATACCTGAAGAAAATTTTAAACGAACATATCATATGAATACGAAACATTTTAAAGAAATAGTGAATGATATTAGTTTAATAATACTAAATTGATTAAAAGATTGAATCCATTAAGAATACAAAATGGTACTATATGGTATACAACAGAATATGTATGTCTATAGACTAAGTTAAATGCTATTGTTTAAATCTCAAAGAAGTTCATATTATTTTGAGTTGCCGGAAAACAACATTATTAAGTTGGGTGCTACTATTGGTAGCCCTCTTTATGAGCTTGGACTTATAAGAACTTATGATATTACTCTATATTACATTTCTTAAATGTCTGGCTCACATTTGACCTACAGTGCAATCAAAGTGGGCTCACAATTTGGCCCAACTTTATATTACATTTCTCAAATGTCTGACTCACATTTGACCTACAGTGCAATCAAAGTGGGCTCACAATTTGGCCCAACTTTTGACCCAAACTAAAAAACAAAAAATTACAACATGTGACAGTACCAATCAAAATGGGCCAAAAATTAGCGGCCCGAAACAACGCGCGAGACATAAGCTCATATAAGGGAAAAACAAACTATTAAACATGATACCGAAAAAATAAACTCGCAACATAATTCCATAAAATTATACTAAAAAAAACCCCGTATAAAAAAAACTTTTAAACATGAGGCCGAATACATATGTCAATATAAGAAAAAAACAAACTATTAAACATGAGACCGAAAAAAATAAACCCGCACAAAATTAAAAAAACAATTACTGGCCCGCAACAACGTGTAAAAAAATAACGACCCGCAGCAACGCGCGGTAATCATGCTTGTAAAAGATATTTCATAAATTCGTGTAACCCAAAAAAATTATTTTATAGGTTTTCTTATTTTAAAAGCCCAAGCCTTATGAGCCCATAAACCCCTCCTCCAAAGATACCCTAAATCCTCTAACACTAGACGTCTATAAAAGCTTACGAAACACATAAACCCCTGTACTCACTCTTCAAGCTCGCTCTCCTTTCGTCAGGTTTTCATTTTTTTACAAGTATACTTTTTCTTGAATTTAACAACATGGGTTTTAGTTTTTATGTTCTGAGGCATGTTATTTATTGGTACAAGTGTTTTCCGACCTTTCGCCCGACTAATTCACGGGCTTTGAACCCCATCATCACATAAAATCAAACCAGGTAAACCGAGTTTTGACCAAACTGATTTTTTGGCTAATTCAGCTCAACCCACCTCGGTGACCGACCTTGTAGCGAGGTTTAAAACATTGTAAAACACATTGAGAGTTGTATGAGGAGACACCGACACCGAACATGTTCAACAGTCTATAAGTCTTGTAACAATTTGTTTACGGCTACAATGTAAATAGTTTTGTGTGCGTATTTATATGTTGTCTTGGAACATGCGGAAATATTCCTTTTTCAAAATTTGGACGTTTGGAACTGATTTACAGTCGCTCGCATGGGATTAGATTTATGGTATGTGAAAGTCCTTTGAACTTGAGATGAAGTGATGTAACCATCTTGATTGTAGTCAGGATTTTTCGGGCACAATTTTGATAGGTATTACTTGTTTTGCTAACTTTTATCCTAGGTTACATTATGAAAGACTGTTAAATTTGTTTAGTGAACGTGTTGAAAACTGTTGCGTCTAGGCTACTTAAGTTCGGTACTTATTTAGTCGTTATGATTATTTTAACAATCTACCTAATTGGCTAGGTTCTCTGATTAACGACTGTTCGAAAAACTGAATGATGAAAGAGCTCTAAATTTGATGAATTCCTGTGCAACCTCGGTGATGGAGCGGTACAGATTTTTTTTTGCCTATGGTTTATGGCGAACGAGTATAGGTGAGACTAAATGTCAATTTCTACTTATCATTTCCAACATAAAAGAAAAGTTATATATGAAATATTAGTTATGGTATTCTGATGTCGCCTGCAGCTTCATTTTTAAAAAGGAAACTGAATTTCACCGAAGACGTGAAAGGTCGTTGGTTATTTTTATCTTGGAGACTTTTTTTTTTCTACGAATTTTTTAGGGTTTGCTGCCCTTAACGACGAAGTTGAACGGCAGAAGCATTCTTTCAATATTTGGATCTTTTCATTTCGTTATATGTCGAAAAATGGAAAAGTAAATTTCTCAAAAGACATGGAAATCCATCTCTTTTAGGGCTGAGTCATAACCTGCCATCAGCCGACATCTTCAAGATATTGCATGGAGACAAAGAGTATGTGAGTAATTACTTCTTTACTGTCTGCTTCAGCTATTTGAGTAATTACTTAAATGACCCTGCCTGTTCTTCTTCTAGGTCATTCCAACAATATGTACAATACGTGCTTCTGGATGTTGGTTAAAGTGGGAATATCTGGAATAGAGAACGGGGAAATGTTGTAGTATTTAATTTGTGGAAGGCAAACGATAATGTTCCAAAATGTTAATATAAAAAATATTGCAATATCTTACAGAGCAATTTAGAATTTTATATCTTAATTGCACCTGATAGTGTTAGAAATTCTAGTAGTTGGTTGATTGTTATCATTTCTTAAGTTTGACGTCTGTATGTATTTATGCTGCATATCTCTAGGCTTTAATATTTCTATGGGTTAATATATAGGATACCCAAAGCAAGAAAAAAAGGTGGATGCTATTCATGAATTCCGTTATCAGTATCAATTACAAAAATCTTCCGAGCATGTACCACCACGGTTCTTGCATCCAGGTTTGTATTCTGTTTGACTTTTGTTTTATCTTATTTTTATATATTTAATGTTTTAAGTATGTGTAAAAGTCCCTTAATAGGACAAGTAGCATGTGGTGCACATAATTTTTAATAATTTTCTGCACTACAATTTCTCTAAACCTAAACTTACCTTTGACTCAGGTTGATGAAACCTTTGAGATCAATGACAATGAAGCCCCTGTCATCAGACTTCGGAAGAGGCTCATAGTTGTCCATTCAAAAAATATCGCCTCAAAAAGTTTCTGGAATGGTTATTCCTGTCTTTGCAAGGAGATTGGTTGTTTTGAGCATAATGTTAATAATATAAAACCGGAGTATATTAAATTGTTTCAGTTAGATAAAAAGTTGCTGCCATTTACTTGGACCGTCATACGAATAGATGGCTCTCATTTTCACAGGTGAAACCATTTTATTAAAGAGTACAAATGTTATAGTAAATTTAGTTTCTTAATTTCTTTTTCTTGTATTCCCTTTCTACTAGATTTTCTGACGTTCACGTATTTGAGAAGCCTAATGACGAGCAAGCTCTGAAACTTATGAACTCATGTGCAGTTGCAGTATTAGAGGAGTTTAATGACAATGTTTTTGCATATGGAGAGAGTGATGAATACAGGTAAAACTTTAAATTATTTATATATTCATTGATCTTGTGCTAATGCACTGTGTAGTTGGTAATTAGTGTCAACATTTTTTGATTTTCAGCTTTGTTTTAAAGATCAATAGTGAGCTTTTTCAAAGACGTGCCAGGTATGATATGCGCCATTAGTTCAAGTTAGAACGGTACAAATGTCTTTTCAAGTTTGTGATTAATATTGGTCTGCCTACCCTCTTAAACCTTGCAGTGAAACAGTATCTGCAATTTGCTTGTTTTTCACTGCTACATATGTGATAAAATGGAAAGAATTCTTCCCGCAAAAAGAGTTGAAGTGCTTACCAAATTTTGATGGAAGGGCTGTCTCCTATCCAACATCTGCTATTATTCGAGATTATCTAGCTTGGAGACAAGTTGACTGTGAGTAAATTTTGGCATCTTTCTCTCATTTTATTTACAGTAATTATTTTTCTTCAGAAAGGGATAATATATGTGGAGGCCAAGTATACAACCTTTATTCATTTAGGTCACCACTATATCAAAACTATTTTTTACTCCACCTAAATATATATTTGGTTTTATCAAATACCGATTCCGGCCAAAAACATGTTGGACGACGAAAATGACATAAAAAAATTTCTGAATGTCAGGCTCATTAACATCCTTGTACAATTGTCTTGTTATTCATTTGTCAAAATTGATGCACATAGTTTTACTTATTTATTCCTTACATGCCATTTCTGTAACTTGTTCGGTTTTTTCAATTTGTGTAGGTCACATAAACAATCAGTATAATACTTGCTTTTGGATGCTTGTCAAGTCGGGCAAAACCACAAGGGAAGCTCAAAGAAAGTTAAAGGTCCCAACTTTCTCTTGTATTTCCTATGTATTTACTTAGAATTTTTTTTTTTAACATATGATAGGTCTGAAATTACGTCCACCTACAAATTTTAGAGCCACAGCAAAGAACCGATAGTCAAGAGTACACCACAAAACCGACAAAAATAATACAAATAAAAACTCAACAAATACAGAATCCCAAATAGCACCCTACCCCTCCCACACCATACCCTGCCCTTCCCCCAACCCAGCCCTCCCTTCCTCTAATCTCCCCCTCTTACGCCATACCCGTCCGTAATTTCAACCCCACCTGCCCCGGAGCGCCACCCCACCCACCAAGCCCCAGCCTTCCCCCCCCAGCCATCCACCACCTTCTCGCATCCATCCCGCACCCACTTCAACCCCCACTTCCCAACCCACCCCCCCCCATTATACCACACCCCACCAGAGCAGTTTCACTCCGTTCACCCCCCCCCCGCCCATCACCCCACCCCCCGTCCTCCCCCCACCCCGCTCCCTGACAGCGGCAGAACGCACCACCCTCCCCATCCAACCCTTCTCGACCTCTGCTCCACTCCCCGCCTCTCCCCCCAAAGCCCCCCTCATCTCCCACTCTGTACTTTTTCCTCAACCACCCTTTCTCTGTCCCCCCACCCCGAATCCCTCCACTCCCCGGAGTACCCTCCCCCTTAATCCCTCCCATCGCCACCTCCTCCACAGCCCCCGCACCACAACTTTTCCAACCTTCCTCCTCATTCCTCCACCTCAACCCCCCTCTTCCGGACCCCGTCCCCTCTTGCCCCCTTCCACCCCAACCTAACCCAACCTTCGCCGGCCTCCTACCCCTTCCTTCTTCCATCGACCCCTCCCCCCCGCCAAGGTCCCCCAACATACCCACCACATGCAAAAAACCACCTGCCAGTAAAAATAACATCCGGGGAACACAAACGCAGTGCGACGAATCATTAAACATACAGAGTTACGTTAACGAATACACAGTTCAGTAGCCACACATTTTCTGCCCAGTGGATACTTGTGTAATTCTGGTACCAGGTCATTTCTCTCTCTCTCCTCCCTAGCAACACTAGTATCTTTATAGTTTTAAAAACGATCAATTTTACACAACACAATACTAACTTGCAATCGAAAAAACCAGTAAACCACCTATCACCCAACCCGCAACCTCTTATTTAATTGCACACTTGCATACCACGACACTTTGAGAAAATGATTTAGTTAGTAGTTCATTAGATCACTGAAATAAAAACTCATTTAGTATGCATTCCAATTTTTTGGGATAGTTTTTTTTTTTGTTTTAGGGATATATTTGCAGTAAACAAATATGACAGTTTTCTTTTCATTTATCAGTATACTTTAAAGTCATTCTAGTTTAAAACCGACCATAAACTTTTGATTGACATCTTTTCATAATTTGATTCATGACTATGCAAGAACCCAAAAAGGTTGACTTGGCTGAAGAAACTTTACAGCAGTTATTTAAAAATAGATGAATGACTTATGTCGCGGAAATTCCTAAATTCTATGACAAAAATAGAACTGCTGTGAACGGGTATCATGTTATTCTATATGTAATTACGCCTGATCAACAGTAATACTAATGCAATCTAAACACAGTCATATGATATTGTATGTTCATGAGACGACAGTGCGACGAGATAACGGGATCGTTGTGCAAAATCTCTCAAGAAAGTGTCGTGGAACATTCAAATATAATTGAAGAATGAATTTTGGGGAGGCCACATCCAACTCATACTTGAAGAGACAACATGAAAACTGTGACTTATTGTGTTAGTATAACAAGTGCTGCAGCACACTAATTCGTTATTGCCCTTGTCTTAGTTCTATTCTTTTTTGCCTTCAACTTATCACTCTTTAGAGTTGTATATTGCCCTTAAGGTCTAAAAATTAATTATCAAGTCTTTGAACTTTATCTTAACAAATTTCCTTTTTACGCGCCTAATATATCTTATTGACATATAAAATTTTGTGGTTTTCATTGCATGCTCAATCAAGATCAATCTTCCATATAGATGAAATTCCCCCTAAAAAGGAATTTGAAGCAGATAGAGTAAGCTGTTTGTTTACGTAAAATGTAATGTTTGATAAGAGCTGAAAGTGAATCCAACATTTACATGTATCTATTTATTTTATTTATGTAACCTAAGTTTCGCTATTTAGGCTAACTAATCCATGGGTTTGAATTGAACCCACCGCCACACAGACTCAAACCATGTAGACCCTCCCTTTCAGGATGTTGGCATGGCACTTCAGACCTCACACCTTTTAGTGTGATTGTCGTAAGCCTTTTTAGGTTACATGTTTTTATGTATCTTTGCTCATCATTTTTAGGTTACATGTTTCATTCATGATGCATTCATTTGGATCAACCTCTAGGAAATGATTTATGAAATCATATATGATTTTATGAAATCATATATGATTCGTTATACGAATCATATATGATTCGTCTTACGAATCATATATGATTTTCGCAATTCGTGACTGAAACAAAATTGAAAAAAAGTTCGTCGGAATCACAAATCATATATGATTTTATGAAATCATATATGATCCGTTATACGAATCATATATGATTCGTTATACGAATCATATATGATTTTCGCAATTCGTGACTGAAAAAAAAATCGAAAAAAAGTTCCTCGAAAGTATATCGTGTCACCCGTCTACTGAAAGATAAAAAAATACTCGTCGCGATGGTGTATTTTTTGTCGTGTGACGATTTACCGTTTGTAAGATATTTTATTTTTAAAAAAGAGGTGGAAAGTTGGTTTTTTTATTTTTGATGAAAAAATAGATGGTTGAGATTGATTCATTGGATCTATGACAAATAATGGGTCTATGTTGATCTTAACTCGCACTCCAATTTAGGTTTTTTATTTAAAAAACTAGATATTTGGAGCTAAATTTTGGTATTAATTATGGATTAGAATCCTCTAAAGTTGAGTCAAACATGATACATCATGTTCACCAATCACAAATTAGTTAATTGTATAAAACTTTTTCTTTTAATAAAAATCATAGGCCCACTTATTTATTTTCACTCACAATAAACTTAACATGATCAATCATGTTTGACCATAACTTTAGAGGATATTTTTCCATTAATTATATACTAATTGGGATTTGGGGAAGGCCAAACTGAAAAACTGTTTTTTAACACATGAAATGCAAAAAATTATATACTAATGGGCCTATCTCAAGGGGGCCAGCACCCTATTAGTTGATATTTTGAAAGATTTATCAAATCATTATCCGTTTGATAGGATTAGTATCAATCATTAGCTGTGTGATAGGATAAGCTCTACATTAATTGTCTTAGTTGTATTCTTGTCATCATGGGCTCAAGCCTATACCTTGTAGAGTATATATGTCGTATGACTTGAAGAAAATAAGACAAGGAAATATTTTACCCTTCAATACACCCTTCCTTATCTAGCTATAGCTCCGCCTATGCATGCAAGTGAACATTGACATAGTATGATCACTGTTATGTATTGATATATAGTCAAGTAAACACACATACACGACAAACAAACGTTAAAATAAATATATTATAATTTCACCTCCAAAATGAATATGGAACAAGGTTTTTATCCCGCGCTTCACAACGGAGCGCGGGTATTTACGTTGATATTAACAAAATGTAGGCACCCTTCTTTTCTTTTTTCATGGAAATGTAACCGGAATCACCAACATTGCACAAAAATATACATAAAGATTCATACATAAGCAGGATTCTATTGATTAAAAATTAGATTACAAACCGAAAGCATTAAACACACATACTAAAAACCATGTATTATAGCCTTTTGACCCCAAGAACCTAATCCCGAACCCTTCTCGGTTTCATTTTCCCTCTTCTTTGCACCTGACGTAGCCTCATTACCACTGACCACCTTTTGATCCCAAGAAAGTGCTCCCAGCCATTCTCAGTTTCATTTTCCGTCTTCTTTACACCCCAGGCAGCCTCAATCCCACCGACCACCTTTTGACCCCAAGAATATGCTTCTAAAAGTCGAACTTTGTGTGAGAGAATATCCACCTGACCGTCTTCTCCAACTTTTTCATTCTTATGACCATCATGCCCCTTTTTGATTTTCCGCATTTGGTTCTCATAAAAATTACCTGTATCGATCCATTCATGAGTTATCGGCTCAAAAGTGCTACTAAACTACACTCAAATAAACAATCAGTTTTAGCAATTAAAAAAATTGGCTATTTCCACCTGAAGTCATTACATCCGACTTGAAATTTTTTGTAAGTTCTTCTCTATGACAGAGGCAACGTTATAAATCTGCCTCAACTCCTTTTAATATAAGTGAAATGGACTAAAAACCATTGATAACATGACCTTAACAACATCTTCACAAACAACATCTACCCCAAAACATTTTGTTTCAACATATACAAAATATTTAGACTCTTCTCCTATGTTTTGCTCACCCCCTGTGTCTGTTATTAAAAAAACAACACCAAGAGGATTTTTGTAAAGTTGGGTTATATACTGTACTAATGAGCCATCTGCATGTTGATCATTCTTTGTGACAATAGTAACAGTTCGCTTACCATCTTCATCGAAAAAAAGACATAGCTTTAAAGACTGGCATGTTTCTGGATCCTAAGAGCCAGACATCACATGTATTAACATACAGTCACCAAAACAAAATTGTCGCAGCATCACCTACATAAATTAATAAGCAGGAAGAGTTAATGATGACAAATAAAATACATACAGATAGGCAAATCAGTAATCCTTGTAGAATGACATAGTTTAACTATAGTTTGATTTACAGATTCAAAATTATGAAAATAACATTCTTACGTTTAAGTTGGAGCTCCTCTTCCTGTTTAGCCTTATCTTCGAGTACACGAATGCCAGGTATGTCCACAATCGTGAGTCCAGATATATATTTTTGGTTTAAAATCAAAGTGATCGGTTCCAACCCATCTTTTTACTTCTAACAATTTTTTAATTGCTTCTTCTATTTTTTTTAGAATTATCTCCTTAAAGTTTCTTAGTCACATATTTTTGCATATGTGCATATTCCAACAACACAGAAGGATCAAAAGAGTTCTTCTCAAACTTTAAAATGCGCGGAACATTTACTGATGGAAAATCTGTATTGATGAGTTTGTTTATGATATAGTTCTTACCATCATCTTCGTCTCCAAAAACAATGATTCTTGAAAACGAAATGTTAGCAGTTATGGAATTTATCTGCTGAAGTTTTGAAACAATTTCAAAGGGTTTTTCAAATTTTGATTCTATAATTTTCCACTTGCTATGTGAGGTGGGTAAACATTGTTGTAGGATAATGCAGCTAGTTCAGTGATCAAGCTAAATGTGTTTTTAAAGTTATCAAGTTCAAATACAAAAGTACATTAGAAAGTAAGGATTTAATAAACAAAGAAAGGCATATTACCTCTTCTTTTAAAGCCTTGTCTTCTACCATTCCCACCCTTGAACCGCATTTAGAACAAACCGAATGTCAAGTAGCCGCTGGCCTGATTATAGGTCCAACTGAACCTGCATCAAACCATTCAGATAAGGGTTAATGGCTGATGAGGTAAATAAGCACTTTTTGATAATTTTCCTCAGCAATGCCTTAAGAAAAAGAACAGCTTATTTGTGCAAATTATATTGTTAAACCTTAATTTGCTTGGGTACTCAAAACAGCTTATTATGTTTTAAGCATAGTTTGACTGCTTATGCTTCTCCTATATATAATCAGCTTAAATATAAGTACTTCAAGAGTTAGTGTTCTGATTTACTTATGTTGTAGTTCTTTTTGCAACTTACAAAGTTTAAGTCGAATGAAGGTAAAAAGTAAATTTGGTTCACCTAAGATAAGCAATTTTGTTTACTGAACATAGACTTTAGACTTAGACCTTGAAGGCAACAATTTGTATATAAAATGCAGGTAATATATATATATATATATATATATATAATTAATAAATAAATATATATATATATTAACCATGTACTGCTTTAAAGAAAGTTAACGGACTTTGAACTATGTTAATGATATCAAAATTTTTGTCAAGAATGTATTGTGTAACAAAAGTATAGCTGAGGCAAGGACTACTTTTAGTCATAAATAACAGATGAACAAATATAGATAATGAAAACCTTTAACTCTGATGAGAAACCCTCCTGTAAGGAGAATCACTATAGGAATTGGGGTGAGTACGAATCTTGTGATCCATGGGGATCCTATTTATGCCCCTGTTATGCCTTTTTCTTTCACAACGATTAAAATATCACACTATGTGTTCTAACTTCAGGTGTGATTTACCTAACGGACTCATTAACGAATTATCCATTGAAAAATGTTTCACGTTATTTTCTTTTAGGAACATAAGCACGCGCTTGACCGTACAATACACCACATAAACAGAATATAAGAAACCAATAAATACATGAGAGTAATTCACTAAGGGGTTAAGGTGGGGAATGGTATTTCAAAAATATTACTTTAACTAAAAGAGAAAATATATGTATGATTAGTAATATTTAAACTTCATGATGTACGTACTTCAAAATGTTAAATAAAACATATAATTAGGCCGAGTCAGTTAGGAGTTTTTATACAACCAATCTGCTCTAACAAATCTCTTAGCTTTTGGCAAATCCTCGCAAATGAGTTGTGTCATTACTTTTTTATCTACCAAGTGCATCTTTTACATTCTTTTACGGCATAAGCAAATCCATACGCCAACTACTAAGGTTTACGCAGACTATAAGCAGAAAAACTAAGCAATCCCTAAAGTAAATAATTAGCTAACATACCTTATTTTAAGGAAAGAAAACCAAGAAAAAAACACCCACAAATATCTAACCAAATTTCAATAAGAAATATGAATATATAATGATCAATCAACTAAAATAAAAGCACCCTTCTTCTAAAAGTGTTGAAACTGCACTAAACATCACATCTTGCTGATTCTTGAAATTGTGGAGGCTCCATTGACATTTTTTTGACAAAACAAAATTATTATTTGAAATGCTTAAATAACTGATTGTCTCATTTTCAGGCTTTGGGTGAATAACTGATCAGAGATAGATGATATCAAGTTTAAAAATAGAGGGGAGGAGATGAGATGATCAGACCTGACCCAACCCGATGTTTCCTGGATGATATATACCTTGATTTGTTTGTTATGGCGGCAAACATTCCAGAAAACAAAGAATGCAATAAAAGAACCTACCTTCGTTGCAGCCAGAACTAGATTGGCTAATCTTAATGGCGGAGCTGCCTAAATCGTTGATCATGGACCGACCCTCCACATGTAGTACGGCCTAGTAGTTTTCTATATTTGTTGTTGCTAAAGATTGTTGAGGTAGTCTTTTTCGATTGTTGATGTTAGAATGGGTAGACTCATAAGTTGCTGTTAACAATAGAAAGGGACACATCAGAATTTTTAGAAAAAACAATTTATTCAACTCTGACAACTGAATTGGCAGTTTGGAATAAGCTATCATTACCTCCGTTAGCTGAGCATTTATGTTCCACAGCCGTATTGCTCAGGTCTTGGTCAACCGTGCTATTATTTGCAGCACTCATGTCTGAAGGATTTGTTACGACATGCTTTTTTACGTCTTGCCAAACATCTAGACGCCACAGTGAAGCTAACTGGTTTTAGTTAACCAAGAGTTAGCCGATGTCTGAGTTAAAAAGAATACCAAACGTTAGCAATACACATTGACTACTTGAACTATATAAATTTCAAAACGGCTAATAACATTAAACCATTAAACCTAAAACAACTTACTAATTTTGTCGGGATATCAGATGGGACACCGCTGTTGAAGAACTGTGTTTGGTAGTGAGTGATTATGCGCTATTGATAAATGTGGCTTAAAAATAGTATTACAGTATAATTAATACCTTTCGCGGTTTTTTCAGTGCTACGTGGTTCTTCAATTGCTGCGCATTTGTCCAGGATGGTGTCATCGCCTGTTGACACAAAGCAAAATGCAATTCACCAATACAATTCACAACAAAAAATAAAATTGTTAAATTTTTATAAAAACTAAACCTTTTTCTGATATTTTAACCGCTGATCTTTTTTCTTCTTTTTACTGATCTTTCAGTCTTCTACGAAACCCGACTCGGATTCGGAGTCGCCAACATCTGCATTGGGGAAATGGCTGGATCATTTACCTGGTCTAAAAATAGATTCTCCAAGTAATCTAAAAATAGATTCTCCAAGCATTTACCTGATCTAAAAATAGAGTCTTTTAGTCTTCTTGATTGTTTCGTTGAATTAAAAAGTTAACCTGAAATGGCTGGAGCATTTATCTGATCTAAAAATAGATTCTCCAAGTAATCAAAAGGCGAACTTGCACCTGTAAAAGAAATAAGAATGTGAACAAAATGCCTCCAAATTTACCCATAAAATAAGACAAACTAAATGCAAAACTTAAACCTGAATTTGGTTTTTTGAAAAAAGCGTACTTCATTCTCATCCACTTGATTTTTTTCCCATTTTGACCATCACTTATATCATCAAACACACTTTGCAGCTTTGAGTCATTGGAAATACAAAATAACATTATGCATTAACAAACCTCAAGCTCAGAAAGACATGCCTCGTTTTTCTCATACTTGGATTTCAAAGCATTGCAGAGCCTGCGTTCAGTTATTTGGACGGGTCAGCAAGTGCCATTTTGGTTGATTCAATATGACATCCCAATCAGACCCTAAAACCCCTATTTTTGACAGGTGATAGCGTGATCAAACGCCCAATTTGCGAGAGCCAAAAAGCATTTCATAGCACCCTATTTAAAACAGCATAGAGCGTTTATCATAGCATAATCAAGCCCTGAACTCCTTTTTTGACAGCAAATAGCATGTTTAAACGACCTAATTGTGAGAGCAAGACACATTATAGTTCTGTATCACCCGAACGATATTAACTATTTTTAAGACAATAAGATAACCCCAACTGCCCTTTAAGTAAAAACCCAATAAGCACATATAACATTTAATTCAAATAAGCATTTACTAAAACATAAGCAAAAGGAACAAAATAACAGTCATATAACAAAAAAAAAACTTACACACGGATACTATTTTTTAGTAGGAAGATGGACGCAGTGAACCCCAAATTCCAAAATCAACTTCAACACGGCTGAGGAAATCTGCATCTCAATAACGTATTGAACAACGCAATTAAGGGCTACAATTATTAATGACTGTATAAAAATGAAAAGTCAAATGATCTTTAATTAGCCTTACCCGAATGCAATGCCTAAAGCAATCTCCTATAAGCCGACTCCCTTGTAAAAAATAAAAATCCCATCAGCCGAAAAAAGTGAGCGTGTGAGCTTTAAAAAAACAGATAAACTATCGATAACAAAAAGATCATAATGCTAAGCAATCTATTATCAACACACCTTAGGTTATTCCGCCATTCTGTTGACATACAAAACCCCCAAATTTTAACAAAACCCTAATTTCAAAATTGACAGCAGAAAACTCAAATTCCACATAAATTAAACCACAAACAACGCTCAATTCACAACACGAAGCAATAATTCAAACAGAAACCGTAAAAAAATTCAATAAACCTAATATCTAATAGACATGTAAAGCAAAAAAAATAGACTAAACATGCAAAGAGAGAATAGAGAGTACCATCAATGTGCTGCAATTTTTGTTTAGCCAAATGAGCCACAACTTGTGGAATATGTCCATCTTCAAATTAAGCATATGGAAAAACTGCTGTTAAAAATCTCGGTGGTTCTGGGTTTGTGAATCGGTGGAAAAAAGAGAGAGATGAGACACGTGTTCTATTTTGATAAATGGCATTAATAACTTTATAAAGAGATGGTTCGGACTATGTTTGAGTGGGTCGTCGGAAAACCCGTCGGAAACCCGCAGGAATTAAATGCAGTCGGGTTAACCCGAACGTTAAATGCAACCCGGGTGGCCCGGTACCGCCTTTTAATAAAGTTAATAATATATAAATTTTATTTATTTAGTTATCTATCTATTTATATTATATTAATTATATAGTAGCATTTTCTTTGCAGAACCTACAGAACCATTTATAAACCGTTAGATTGTTTGATCAGTGGTTCTAATTAATTGGGTCGTTTATGTAATTATTTGAAAAATAAAACCATTGCTTGTAAGTCTAAAAGGGTAATATAGGAAATCTAGATTTAATAATTTTAAAAACCGATCCATCTATTTAGGGGTAGAGATTTTCTTTATTCTCTCTCTTATAGATCAGTTTTATAGTTTTTATATCTCTTTCTCTATAACTCCAATAAACCCTAGCCACCTTATCCATGTTCATACGCATCTCATAAAATTGATGAGAAGGATGAAGGATATGGCGTTTGCAACAAGCATGAAGTAACAAGATCTAATCTTTGTATTTCGGAATTGGTGGCGCTGAATGTGATCGTGATTTGTCTTTCCGATTTGGTGTCGCTGCTTGTGTTTTGGTGGTTGCGTTTTGTCGTTGACGGTTTGTAGCGACTTGCGTTTAGACTTTATTCATGGTAAGTTTATGAATTGTTAATTCTTTTAGTTGGATGAAATATGAATAAAAAAGTCAATATGATAGGAATTGGATATGTGAAACCGACACCATGAACTGCTCTTTTTCAATTGATGGCGGTTGCATTTTTGCCACTAGCGGGTCTTTTGTTGTTGAAACTATTATTCCTTATATTTTTTAAGTGAAAAGGTTCGATTATATATTAAAATATAGTAGCATGATACACGTAGACATGTGCAAAGGGCGACACTTAATAGTCAATTTATATGCTAATTTTTATGAGCGATTTTTGACTCTGACGAATGATTTTGTATTTATTGTGGACGGTGGTTGTATTTTGACCAGTAATTTGAACAAAAAAGAGGTTGGAAGTTGCGTGTGCGTCATTATATATGGATAGTGCATGTGTGTTCTTTTAGCTGTTATGCTTATATGATATAAGTAGTTTTATATTTGTTTTAGGGGATGACTCAATCATAGAAAAGATGTGACGAAGATGATCAACGAATGCATTCATAATTTTAGAAGTCGTGCATATATGTTATCTAAAGGCGTGCACATATGTTATCAAAGAGTATTCATATGTTATAATGAATTTGAGAGAGAAAGTGAAAAGTGCACATATGTTTTTCGAAGATTGCACACATGTTTTTGAAGAACATGGATATAGTTGGATTTATATTTCTAATGTATTTCATTTGATATCAAACGTTGCCTGGCTACCGTCTAAAGATGTGCACGAGGGCCATATCTTATGGATATCAAACAACTGATATCTATCTCCATGCGCATGCATGCTTATTGAATAAATGCAGTTATTTACGTGCATGATTTTAGGTTGCATTTCCCATGTTCTTTAATATTCCTAGAAATTAGGATAGTGGTACGTCTTATGTTTTCTATTTATATGTAACTTGTATTCAGAAAGAAGAGGAAGAAAAATTAAATGAAAGTTAAAGTCTAGTTTCTCCTTTTAGTTTCTTGGAGTCTTGCCCGCTCAAAGGGCTTTATCCATCCCTTCTTATATCTACTTCTTAGGAGATTGACCATCTATAATCGGTCTATAACAATCTTGCTAGTCATTTTTGGGACTTATGAGGTGCCTCAACTATATAAATACTTTAAGGTCATTAGTTTATGTTTTATTTTGGTGTAGGGAAAGGTGGCGTTGGTGTCGACAGGAGGAAATTCGGGCATTGGAACTGCCGTTTCTTATGCATTTGCAAGGGAGTGTGCAACTATAGCATTCACTTATGTGAAAGGCGATGAGGACATAGATGCAAACAACACCTTGAACATCATTAACAAGTCAAAGATGAGGTACTCGGGTTATCCAACAGCAATACCTACTGATCTTGGGCATAACATTAATTGTAAGAATGTGGTTGATAAGGTCATTGAGAAATATGGGCGCATCGATATTCTGGTGAAGTAATGAACAATGCAGCCGTGCAGTACTCAACCTATTCATTAGATGTAATCACAGAGGAGAGCCTTGAACGGGTGTTTAGGACCAACATTTACTCTTATTTTTTCTTGACAAGGTGTGTATCATCTTTTCACAATCAGATTATTCTTTTCATACTTACTGTCTTTAACAAAACACATGCATCTACAATGTAATATCCATAGGTTAAGGAGAAGACTTTTATACAGAATTTTTTGACTTGTGTGAATTTCTAAGGGTCTACTTTCTTCCATTACTCGTGTAAAAACTAATTTGAAATAAACAAATAAACTGGAAAGTGAATGGAAATACAAAAAGACCACCATATAATAGGCAATATTTTTAGAATGCCATACAATGGTAAATAACTTTTTTAAAGACAATCAATTGGTAAAAAAAAACTCCAAAAATAAGATTCTCACTTTGTGACAAGACTATTTTTGGTGATCACGTCATTTCTATGATTATCATTATTGAGATACCATACTTCTTGGGAAGATTTGTTTTTGGGTTTCACCAATTTACGAATTCTAATGTTTTATGTGATTCAATATTACTTCAGATTTATTTTTATATAAAGCATGTATTTGGATGCGATATAAACTATTAGTTATGATATTTGTTTACATCATTGGCATTCCAGTCTTTAACTGTGATGTATGAATATTATAGGTTGAGCACATGATTGAATACGTGACAAAATTTTTCGCGTGTTGCCACGGGCCATCCAGAAAGAGTTTCAAGGTAAAAATATATTTCTTCATCATGTCATTAAGTGTAAATGGCAGAATCCATGGAACCTATCCCACCTAATCAGAAATAGCGATTAGAAATAGTGATGAAACATAAAAGGGTCGAGATGTGTCTATGAAGCTCGGTTTAAGAGGGTGTTAGGTTATTGTAGTTCAGGTGTTCACTAGGTTATTGTATTCTGAAAAAATGTTAATCACTATGAAGTTATTTGGGTAAATATTGACACTTCTCTTTTATGTAATGACAGAAAATCAGTGTATAGATACTACTTTAAATAGGAGTGAGATTACAGGTAAACGGAGCAGTATTTAGATTAAAAGGTCTTCATGTAGGCTAAGTGGAGTTCACCTGTTCTCCAGTATCTGTAATCAAGCTTTTTGGATGCAGGCCATCTTCACCATATCAAGTAACTACCTCTGATCTAACACAGGTTCGGCAATGTTTTCATGGAGAGAAGGTAACACCTGTAACCATAAAAACCTAGTAGCTTGTAATAAGTCATAAGTAGGAAAAAAAAGAAATAAAAACATTAAGGTTATAAGCCGAGATTAAGCTAAAACACATACTCCTACATTGGACCACTTTAATATGTGATGATGTTTGTGCATACATGTGGATTAACTCCATTTGCTCTCAACGATTTAAAGATCCTTTTTTTTTTTTATGTGTCCGGAAACTACAAGAGTTTGCCCGCGATCATTTGGGTACTAATTACTTTTGTTATGCTTGGTATGTCAGGTACCAAAAAAGTTGATGTACATAGATTTCATGTGTTTATTCTCTATGTAGTTACTTGAAAGCCAAACATAAGAAGTAATTATAGAATAGGTAAATTTTATCTCCTTTGAATACATGTATCCACGTTTTGCTCAAGTTTATTGGAGTCATGATGAGTTATGCATTGAGATTTATATAATCATATTATATTATATATTATATATATTTTTTTTTATTTATATTGTTTTTTTTTTATTTATTTATTTATATATATTTAATATATATTTTTATTTATATATTTTTATTTTATATTGTTTTTTTAGTAAATTTGAGTGTTAGTAATGAGCTTTTTGATATAAATTTGTTTAATGCCTTTTGGGTAATCTATCGCAATGTTATTACTTAATATGTCTCAATAATGTGTTTAATTAAATAATATACGATAGTGCATGCGTTTTATAAAAGAAGGTGGTCTATGTGTGTTGGATCAACCTTAGATGGGATTCATTTTTTGTTTCATGTTTGTTATATTTTTAAATTTAATTTAAGTTGTGTTGACTCGCCACTTGATACAATTGCGATGATGAATTATTGCTTTATGCCTCATTCATCTTTAAGGGTGTTTTGATTTTGTTTTCCCGTCGACATTCTCTATGACTTATTATGTTGTATGTCTTTTGGTTTAGCATTCCTAGGATCTCGAACTGAGAATGGTTTATCGAGAATATGATCGGTTGGACTATCCACTTCGGGCTCGAGATGTGAGCCATCAGTGTGACCAATCTATTTCAACACTGATACGCTGCTACTTTTCAACAGATACAGCGTAATCGAAAGTTATGTTTGACACACTTAGGGTCATTATCTTCCTTTAGCAGGCTTTATGAGTATGAAATTGGCGGCATCATATCAGCTCACATGGAATGTGTTCAAATTTTGTTGCATGTGTTTTTGCGTCAAAGGCACATTAGGCCGCTTAAAGGTTGCATTATTGAATCCGAAATTGTCTTGGTTCTAAATTTGTCTTGTGATAGTCTTTTTTATATTTTAGAAGCGAATTCAACCATATAATTGATAAGCCACAAAGAATTATTCATTTATTAATTGATAAACTTGAATTTGGTGGGTGAACCTTTTTGGAGGGCTCACAGTTTGTGAAATAAATGGTAAGTTAATATCACATACATTTGAAACTAGCTGAGCATTTGGTGGCATGCTTGAGAGTTCAGATGTCTCCAATTAGAATCCTGTTTCCACATGCTTAGAGCTTCTTTTCTCATGTTACTAACTTACTATCTCAAGGGGAGGCATAACAACTTGAACACACAACTAGGAAAAATGTGTAGGAGTAGTGTGTGTCTATTTTTTGTTACTTTAAGAAACTAATTTCCACCATTAAAAATATTGCTTAAGAGTTTTCTGTCAACCATTTTTTATATATTTGAATGAATAAGGCATTTCTGTAGGTGTGATTAACTTATAAAGCTGAATTAAAACTCAATATGTCCAGATTTGGACCCAAGTAGCATCCTATATGAAAGTTTGATGAGCATGAAACAAGGTTGCTTTTTAGAAGCAAATAAATGTGAATGTGTCTGTATTTTGATCGTCTTATAGTGGCTTGAGAATAGGCGACAAAAACTTCGTCTTTGATCTCATTATTTTTCATTGTATTATGAAGCTTAAAATTTTGAAGGGGCTTACAGCCTGCTGCAATTGGGTTCTGTTGAATTCCAAAAGGCGTCAAAATCATTTTAGAATTTCTAAATGGGTAATAAGTCTAAGTTAAAGTAGTTAATGGTTATGCAAAACATCAAAATTTATAATATCATACCTAGACCGGTGATGTTTTAATTTCAATTTAACCCATATACAGATAGAATAATATTGATTCCTACTGATAAGTAAAAGATCAGGAATAATTTTGAGATTGCACCAGCAAAGAAAAAGAAACAAAGTATTGGTAGTATATCTTGGGCTTTGACCCATTTTCACCGCTGGATATTTTTTAGGAAAAGTAAGTTTTTCTTATAAAGCTATCATGTATACGAACACATAGCGTTTAGGTTGCTGAGTTTTTGTTAATGGGTCGAAAAGGCTTGCAAAGTAATTTAGTTTGTTTTTCGAACGGCCGCAATAGTATATAGTTAAAAAACTATATTTCTGAACCATTCTCTAAAAAATGAACATTTAGTTAACCTTGATAGTCCTGTGATAATAATCCTTTATTTTGTTATTGCTCTGTTCAATTTTTATCTTTAATGTTGCAACTTTTTAAGTAGTCACAGTATTTTAAGTAGTCACAGTATTTTATTGCTCCATCTCAATTAATGTGCATTGAGATGGAGCGAAAGCACTCTAATTTAGAAATGGGTTTTGTCGTGGATTATGTCGTTTTTCTTCATCATAGGTACTTTTTAAAGTAACTTTTTGCCCATTTCAATGATTTCGCTCTGTCACTAAAACAAACATGTTGACACACTAGACTCTCATCTGAGTCGTACTACATGGTTCAGGGATCAATGAAAATAGTACTAGAGTGCCTTTTAACACTTAAAGCGCATTTCATGCCAAATGTTACAATAGGCAATCCTAAGTGTACTTCACCAAGAAGTTGGGGAGTTGACTCTTCTAGATGGAAACAGTCACGCAAATTCCAGAGGTGGTTACGCAGGCCTATGATATCCAGTACTTTTTTTCTTTGTTTTCGTATTGTACATATCTTACAACACCAATACATGGGGTATGATTACATGTTTTATAGGTGTATAAAATTTACTTATTTGTTCTATTGGATTTGTCTTGAGATTACCGTATGGTTCAACACAAGTAGAATGAAAAAAATTAAACTTAAAAATAACACCGTTCAGATAGAATAATGGACTTACGGTCTTTACAAAGTGTATTATTTATATCTTTACACTCTACAACTCAACACGACCCGTTTTAAACTATTCAAATAACAAGTTGTTACCCAACCTGCTATTTTTCACATCAAACAGTTTTTGTTCTCTGGAAATTTTATCTTATCCCCAACACTTTTGTTGTCAAATTTAAGTTTTGTAATATTTATACGCTTTTCTGCAGAGCCAACGAGTGCATATACGCATCATGCTGAACATAAATTTCATGAAGTGTTTCAAATGAACATGGTGGTGGCTTATTCTGAATTTCGCATCAAAAATCTCAACAGATAAAGCTTCTTACTAATGGATATCAGGTAAAAAAATCGCAGTTTTGTAAACTTTAAAATTAATTATTTTGATTCTATAATATTATTACTACTAGAATATTATTATTTTACAACCACCAAAGTTTTCATTTGTGTTGCGATATTCATAGTGTGTATTATCTACTTCATTATTCAAATGCTTTTATTCAGTATGATAAGACCACAAATTTATGATGCTACTGTTTTGAAATTGTATTATGCATTTTGGGATAATTGTGTAATCAGTTTGTGATATAATTTTTTATGGAAACAGCGGAGATAAACATAGAATTATACATTTTATACCAAACAACACTATTTTTAAGGTACCAAGCATTATAAATATTTGCCTGTATTTGCTTTTAAACCATGAGGTTCCTCCTACGACCAGGAAAGGTGTCTTTGGACATCTAATGCATATTATGGACCAACCATTTCTTTTATAAAGTGCGTGACATGTATTTTTACTCCAATGATGAAGTGAGTTGTGTGGTTGTAAATTATCTATTGTTTGACTTAGGAATGTTATTCTTTTGTGATTTGGCATGTTACCTCACACCTGCAGTGTCCTCAGGTGGTCAGCGATGGAACCGTACTAGTGATGGCTTCTTTGTCTTGATCAATCGAAGAAAGAGTCTTTATACAGCCGAGCCTCTCCCTTTCGTTTATAAGGATTTCAAAATTTCTTTGCTCGATGATGATGACGGAATAAGAAGTGGAAGGTTTGCATTTTGCTTAAACCCAGTGTGTTTACAAAATGTTATTTAATGATAGTTCATTTCTATTTTAATGATTATAAGACTTTAATTCTTTTCAGAATTGATTGTAGATGATAGGTAGAGATCCGATCATTATGTGTGTATTCTTCTACTACATTATTTCAGCTTTTAAGTCGAATAATTATAGAGTTTAAGCATTCTTTCAATTGACTTTATGGATTATGCAATTGATCGTTATTAATCAACTATTGTTTATAAGCTTCAAACATTACAAACTTAAGGAAACTATGATTTGATCATCGTATCCCATGTTAGATTAGAAAAAAAAAAACTATTAACAACAAGCCCGGTAAAGTATTAATTTTCCCCAATAAACAAGCCTAAAAAAATAGTTTTTTTAAAGTTAAGAGTTTTATAAAAATTCATGTGCTATCAGTTGTTTGATAAAGTGTTCAAATGATGAAATTAGCTTAACAATCCAATTTTGTCCATAGACTTAAGCCCGGTTGCACACGCAAAGGGTGTCCGACAAGCCTCCGTAGGCAATACTTTTAGAATGTCATTCAATGGTAAATAACTTTTTTTTAAAGATAATCAATCTGGTAAAAAACTCCAAAAATAGTTTTTCTAACTTGTGACGGGACTTTTTTGGTTGATCACGTCATTTCTATGATTATCATTATTGAGATACCATACTTCCTGAGGAGATTTTTGGGGGACTTGCGTAAGGCATGTAACAAGGAATTGTCTGTGATAGATTCTTCTGCTCAAGATTTTGCTTGATCTTCTTTGCTGAAACAGTTTTCATTTCCTTGTGACCAGCTTGTTAATATACGTGGATTTGAAACCACATTGCTGCGTCCTCGACCTCCTCTCGAAAAACTTCCTTATGCCTTTTCCTGATTTTGGATGGTATCTTTTTTTTGACCCCTAGACTTGAAAAGCTTTGGCTCGTTCATTCTTATCTTGCCACATTTTTTGTTGATTCTTGCTCGTGTGCTTGCATGTTGAAACCATGGTTCATCCAAATGAACGAGCGGTAGGTTATATCTTTGGACTCCTCTATAGCAGCAACAACATGGTCGAATTTTAGAGGTATGCATGTGACTAACAATCATTGTGACTTTAGCCAAAATCCTTGCATTGTTTCATCATTTTCCATACTTGCTGTTTCGAAATTCTTGCGCAGTGATTGAAGTTTCACTGAAATTACCTTGGCAGAGCCTTGATACTAAGTTTTTAGGGTGTCCCACGAATGTTCAACTGCTTGGATGTAAAACAATGCTTTTGCATCTTTCTTTATATTCTCTCTGTCGAGCATTGTCTTAACTTTCTTCTTCTGGAAAGCCACTCTCAACAAAGTCATGGAAGATCTTGAGACTTAAAGAGTCTTCATCTTGATGCTCCAGAACTCGTACTAGTCACCTTTGAAAATCAGAATATGCAGTTGAGAAACATTCACTGTTGTGTTATTTGACGCCATTTAGCGTGGAAACCAAGGTTGCAACCCGGCTCTTGATACCACAAATGTTGGGAATTATGACAGAAACATGACTTTGTATTGAGAATGATTATCACTTTTATTCATGCTTATTAGAATCGGATACTATCCTTTATATAGGCAACAAAAGATAAACAAGTATTTAACCTAGCTACGGGAAGTGGAAATACTTAAAACACAAAAGTTAATAGACAATTAAATAAGCGATAATTGTAAACCTTCTGCAGGGACGGAAACTTGACAAGTTTATGGAGGGGCCAAACTATAGGTATTTGTTTTAGGGGGGCCAATTTACATTTTCTTTTAAATTTGTACTATAAGCTTAGCACTACAATATATAAGGATTAAAAATATACATTTGACTGAAAAGGAAGTGGAAATACTTAAAACACAAAAGTAAATAAGACATTGGTTAAGGATAACTTGTAACCATCAGAAGATCAATTACTTTGAATCATACTATTAACATGGAGAAAGCTGAAATCAAATGGGATGCGTCTATTTGTCTATCTCTTGAACTAGGAACATGAATTTGATGCATAGGTGACATGTAAAATCAAATAAAAGAAACAACCCATGCGTGTACGAGTTAAAAAACTAGTATAATTAAACATAATAAATACGATATGTAAGTTCATACAGTATAAATTTCTAACATCAAAAGAAATTGAGAACCTTATGTTCAAAAGGTCATGTTGACCATATAAAAGCAACAATTAGAGGCAAGATAGCTCAGTACCAACATGACATCTCATTTTTAGTTTGAGCATGCGAGGATCTCTTTCCTGTCAAAAGATTGTCTAGTCATCATAACATAATAACATAACATACCAACCGGATAGATATCAAATATATCAAGCTTGGTAGTTCCACTTGACTTTCAGTTCCAACGGGCAATCTCCCGTCCCACTAATAGTACCACAGCTACAATCTCCGCGTTGTGGCTTGAATTTGCAACTGTCATTCATAATCACTTCCCTAGAATTAACATCCTCCAAGTATGTTTAATTATTAGGGAGCCCTTGGTGGGAACAGCCAACACAGATTGTATAAGCGGAATTGGGCTAGCTTTCAAAAAATAAGAAGGCTTGGGTAGGAACTAGGAAGAGTAATGCATAGAAGCAATCTTTATTTATATAATCAGACTACATTCTTCAAGCAAGTCATCCCCATAATAAGCAAGTATATATACACTAACTTCAAAGACAAAGAGTATCCGATTTTTCACTAAACTTGACCTCGAGTGCAGTATCAACAGCATCTTTTAATAGGATGTAATACATGCTTGTACATCCCTCCTCAACATTAACAGAAAGACAACCGCACACACCATCTGATTTCCTGTCCCAAAAATCTGAGAGGTCTATTACTTTTGTGTCATTACAACATAGAGTTCCATATAAAGCTCAATGAAGGAAGAGAACGAAGAGAATGGAACCGAATGACCAGAAGTGGGATGGCCAAGGTATACAAGCCTTCCATTGATCATGTTTATGGGTTCATGGCAATCATAATTGAATAAAAGAACATGAGCAAAGTCTTGTTCAAAAAAGTGAGACCCACCATCTGAGAACAACCCATGCTTATCTGATGCTGAGATGAGTCCGAACAGCTTGCCATCTTCAACAAACGCGAATGAAGTTATAGGTCTGGTAGAAACGAGCTAGGCGGCGATTAATCGGCCTTATATACCTTTTTTTAAACACTGATTATAACTACTGGACCCAACAGGAAAGCCCAACAAAGAGCCCCAAATCGCATGTCATACATGGGTCTTAATTAACTTTTTAGGAGGATTTTAACTTTTAACTATTTTTTATTCACAAATTACGTCAATCTTTTGTGTGGAACAAAATTTTTGACACAGTTATCATTTTTTTATAAAAGTTTGTGTGGAACAAAATTTTTCCATACATTGTTGTTGTGTTCATTGTTTACTAACCAGAAAATTGGGAAAAGTAGTGATCGATAATAACGCCATAGTGTAGGGGCTTAAGTGTAGGTTTTCAACTCCGGTTATG
>BQNB010076080.1:0-31264 GCA_026074375.1 Tanacetum coccineum | reverse complement strand
AATCTTTTGATACCTAAGAGGAACCATAAATATGGGTTTGTGGTATTCGAAGGATTCTTGCATTGCTCTAATAGCTTTTGCAGATGCTGACCATGTGGGTTGTCAAGATACCAGAAAAAGTAATTCTAGAAGTATGCAACTGTTAGGTGATAGATTGGTGAGCTGGTCATCAAAGAAATAAAAGAGCACCGCCATATCCAGTACAAAAGCTAAATACATTTCCTTGTCAAGATGTTGTGCTCAAATACTTTGGATGCAATCACAATTGACTAACTATGGCCTTGTGTTCAACAAGATACCTCTGTACTACGATAATACAAGTGCCATTGCTTTATCTTGCAACAACGTCCAACACTCCCGATCAAAGCATATAGACATCAGACATTACTTTATCAAGGAGCAAGTGGAGAACGGGGTGGTTGAGCTGTATTTTGTCATAACAGAGTATCAACTGACAGACATCTTCACCAAGCCTTTAGCACGAGAACGACTGGAATTTCTCATCAAAAAGCTTGGAATGCAAAGCATGTCCCCGGAGACTCTGAAAAAGCTAGCAGACGAAGAGGAAGAGTAATGGTGGTATTCTCTTCACATATCCTGTATCATATGTATATAAGAAAATCAAAAAAAAAAGATTTTTCATTTTATATAATTTTTCAAAAAGAAAATATAAAAATATAAAATCATAAAAACAAAATACAAAATTAAAAAATCAGAAAAATATAAAAATATGGTGTTCTTGACATGTCTTGTGAAAATCGATAACATTTACGGCATTAGAAATGTCATTTAATAATGATACGAGGTTGTAAATGAAGTTCGAGCAGAAGTTCAAATAGTTTTCAAAACATGTCAAACTTCTCTTATATCTGATAGCAACCCGGGCCTCAATATTAAAGGCAAGTTTTTTGTCCACAAAGCAAACTCGATCTCACAACAGGAAATTAATTTTTCTCCGGAAATGAATTACTATTATAATTCATTCAAAGGCTTTATTTTACGTGCAACCCACTAGTGCTTCCTATATTCAAATAAGTTAACGTGTCAGGTGCATTTAATTTAAGCAAAACGAGAAAAATCTGGTTTTTAATGTGTTGTTTAGTTGGAAAAAATAATTAAACATACTCAGTTTCCTCATCAATTAAGATTTTAAAAGAAGTTTCTACACTCAAACGGAGGCGTATTTTTATTTTTAAGATAAGTTTTTAAACCAAGTTTTAATTTAATAAAACTTGATCTACCGTTAACCACGCACTAACAGGCTGAGAGACCCGATCGTGGGTCGTATAAGATGGTAACTAAAATCCGAGGTTCGTCCCAGAGCTAAGTTGTCTAATTATAGTTTTTAACATTAGAAATGTCACGTTTGAAAATAGTTTTTTTTATTTGAATTGAAAGGAATTTATAATAACTGCAAATTAAAAGAGCTGAAGATATCAAGAGAGAAAACATGCTAACCTAGTTACTTCATTACTATTGTTATGAAAACGCATTCTTGACATTGTAAAACTATGTTTCATTAGCGTTTCTAAAGACGATAGACTTGAATGTGCAAATTTAGTCTATCCATACTTTATGTGCGATTCTGTAATCAGGTCCCAAATCATCTAGAGGTAGGTTATCCCAATGTTGTAGTGATTAATCCCCAACTATTACCCAAACCATATCTAATAATCTATAAAGATTATTAAACCCTCTCTAAAGAGTTCATGTTCTTTTAAGTATATAAGTGAAGACGTGCGGTTGACCGGCTAGTTCCTATCACTAGTAAGAACAAGTGATCCTCCCTAGTACCCATTGGATCCCATATTGACTAGATAATCTAATTATGGGGCAAGCTAGGTCCAAACCACCCTTACACTACCCAAACCCAAGTTACACAATATGCAAGGAATAACGAATGAACCACAATCAAACAGGAAACAATCATAACCAAAAGTATTACATAACTAGAGGCCAGCATGGTAACGGAAACGACAGTAAGAGCATAGAAAAATCATAATTAAAAAACGCATATCATTTCCCTTACAGTATTCATATTTGAAACGAGTAAAGTACAAAAAGTAAGTAAAAAGGGTGTGATCTTCCTTTGGAGTCCAGTGGAATTCTTTGAAGTTAGAATAAGCCTTTGTCGCCTCTCCAATTGCTGTGGAGGAAGTGATGTCGAAATAGCTTGAATGAGGCCTCTATTGATAGTATCGTACCTGTGACGCGTAAACCTGATAAGTGTGTTATGCGTAACCATCTTACACGAACGGCATTTCATCTTAAACAATTTGTTACGGTGAACCAGATATGGTGTACACCGTAACCTTCAAATAATGTCCAATAAGTACGCGTGATCTGCAGTCCCATATTTTTGGTTCTCATCATGTTACGGCTAACAATATGGTGTTATCCGCAACGCTAACTTGGACAAAAATTTCCTTCCAATTTTTATGGTTACGTCGTAACTAGAATATGGAGTTACGCCCTAACGTGTGTCCTTGATCCTTCGTACTTGCTTTAATTTGTTACGGGGTAACCATTTTTGGTGTTACGCCGTAACATTCTTTAGAATTTACACTTTAAGACCTTTTTCCCTTGTTTCTCGTCACATTCCTGCATTTTACCTAAAAACTAGAAAATGATAGAAAATATCTCGTTTTTGAGTATTAGTGAAACATTTACAGGTAAATTAGAGGGATTTTGCCACCAAAAAGTATCAAATATTTGATGTTATCAAATATCCCCCCACTTGACTTCTGCTTGCCCTCAAGTAAACCTGTTAGAACAGTTTCATAAAAAAAATTCTTGAGAGTAACTCTAGAAATGAATTCTATAAAACTCTCACGCTAGAAAACATCAAAAGCCGCACACCTCAAAAAACGGGGATAAAAAGCACTCACTCTCTACTAGTCTAAGTGGTTTCATTTCAGGGTGATTTGTGCTCATTGCATAGTCCATAGTGCTTGTATTCTATCATTAGCTTGGAAAGTACACAAATCTGCACCAGTTAGAATTAGGGTCTAAATAATTCTTAAAGGCAACAAGGGTAATATGGTTTTAAAGGGTGATAAAGGGGCAGGATAGACATGGGATACGCATTTAACATAAAACAAATAGTCTAAAATAATCTAAGGTTGTCATAACTAACCACTGTCCATCCATGGGTCCAAGAGTCTTAGGGCTGAAATTCTTAATCTTCAATAATGGCTTACCTAGCTCCCATTATTCATGAGTAATTTAGATTACTTCAGAAATATGGCTACTAAGCTCCATTTTTTTTTTTCATTACTACTGAGATGTTTTTTGGGTGCGAATAATGGGCTACTAGCTCCATTTTTGAATTATTTTGCACTATCTTTTTAATTTTCTTAGCACATTGGGTAGCTTTTTTGCTTCAACCCTATTTTTCTTCTTCATTTCTTCATAATATGCCAAATGTTCAGGGTTTTTATCTTGAATGTAATACCCTCTGCACAGGATATTATACACACATCCCCTTACTTGAGAGAAACAATGTCGAAAGTGGTGATACAGGGGGTCTTTATAGATCATAACTGATTGGTCTTCCACGAAAGCATATAATTCTCATTCCCATTCCCCCGAACCATGGACTTAAGTAGCCAGAGATTTTAACAAAGAAAATAAAGACTACAGGTAAGGGAAGGCTAAAGGTGAAATGGTGAAACAAACATTGGGTTGGAAATACATAGATTGGTTTAACAAGGGTGATCTAGAGGGTATCTTGCACTAATAATGAGTGGCAACAAAAGGTTTATCACAGGAGGTCAACAAGTCAGTGTATAAGTCGATAAACACACATTATATAGGCTATTTTGGGTGATTTTCTAAGTGTTTGCGTTTCTTGAACTATCTAATCCTGCCTAAGCCAATTAGGTCTTCGAAATGATGCTACAAGCTAAGTCTAAAGTCTACAATACTACCAGCAACACAAAATATTTTGGTATATTTTTTGAGTAATACGAATGGAAACGAGGAATAATTAGGCCATAGGAATATCACCAAGTATATAAAGGGTAATGTGCCTGGTCGGCAAAGATTAATTCTAGTTAATTTAAGAAAAAATTATCGAAAAAATTTTTAAAAATTGGGCAAAATTTTCAAAGAAAATTAGAAAATCAAGCAAAAATAACTTCAAGTATTAAATTCTACTCTTCCATCCCCCACTTGATTTGTAACTATGTCTCTATTGTACATTTAAGGAAATGAAATAAAAAGAAAGAGTTAAATTAAGACAAGAAGCCTGAGCATTCTGCTTTGAAATTGATAAAATTTAGCAAACATCTTTTAGATTACTTTCCGCCTTCTTAACAAGCTCTTTACCAATGTGATCACAAACAAACCAAAAGCATAAAATTCGATCTACAAGAATTATGAAAGTTTATAGGAAATACAAAACCTAACGCACTTTCGAGGATTCAACGGTTGAATTTAGCATATGTAACAAGCATTTTTTAAACCACTTGGTGGCCCAAGTGGACGAGTTTAGTCTCGTGAGGGCTTCCAGAGAACATACCTACAAAGTCCATTTACTTATAAAAGGTTTAGACATGTTTAAACTTAATTTTTAAGATTTTAGAAGAGGTTACGGCGGTAAACCGAAAATGGGTTACGTCAATCAGGGGGTAAAAATTTTAAGTTTTAAGGTGTTACGGTGTAACCATGAATGTTTTCGCATAACTGTATGGTTACACTAAACTAAAGTTGTTACGCCGTAACTGCTGCAGATTCAACAAAGTTACCACATGACTTTGAATCGAGCCGGTCTCGATAATTTCCTCTTAGCTTCTGAATTCTGCAAAACAAAGTAAGAAGCATGCAAACCAACTAATGCAAAAAGGAAATTTTATTAAATGAAGGACGGGTTGTCTCCCGACAAGCACTTTTGTTTATTAACGAGTCTTTAAGTTAGACTCATGCCCATTCTACGTTTCGTCGTCGGAGTCCTCTCCGTCATTCCCAAGGACTTCTTTCATTTCCTCCATTATCATTTCCTAAAAACCTGATCCATTTTTTCTTCCCAAAGGACAAGGTTTCATTATTCCTCCGCGCAATAACACATATGGAAGCTACATCCGTTGTCGAACTTATATTTTGTTACTTCAAATGTTTCCGTATGTACCATTGGTGGATTGTAATCTTCGTTACCTAATCTCTTTTTTTCTTCCTCCTCATACCAGTAATCATACCACCATTATTTATTCTTACATTGAGCTCTATTACATTTGTGGAAATCGTAGAATACCAATTGTGGAAATCATAAGGGGGGGGGGGGGGAATAATTTCCATTTAAAAAACCTTAAAATGATTCGTATCAAATTATCCATCAAGTTAGATGCAATATGATAAGTGTGGATAATACATCTATATCCACTAGAACATGTCATAGCAATATAAGCACAATCACAATGTTAACTTCTATCTATGACACAATCATCATCCAAACAATATAAGCAACAATCAACACACATATAGATCTAATGCAAATATAAATGTAAGGCGATAAGGTAAATAAAGATGTAAAACGAAAAGTAAAAGAAAGTGCAAACCGGACGCGATGATTTATAGTGGTTCAGTCACGAAGCACCTCTTCGCCCTACTCTACTCCCCGAGTACCCAACTCGAGAGTTACTTCACTAGTCCAACAAGCTGCCGTTAGCAGAGAAAACCAAACAAACCCACTAAGCTTAACAACCGATATTCCGACACTAAGCCAAATGTCCGAGTTCCTAATCCTAGCAAACCAATCTATCACACTAACACACTACTTCACCAACAACAATTCAGAACTTCTCTTCACCACACAACTTCACTTCACTACACGACTTTAACTATCACTTTACGACTTCACTTCACTTAGACACTACTACGATCACACCAATCTAACACTACTTACTAATATCACCCACCCGACTAAACCTATACTCCTATGATCACCAAGAGCTAACAACTATACACACAGACACCTATGATCGATCTAGTACTCAAGTTTGGAATACATGAACGCGATCTATACATTGTGAATGTTAAGAACAAGTCAGAATGCACTAAACTAAACTACATAACTTCATATCTTGATGATAACAAGATTCCCTCTTGCACTTGGGAGGAATAAGCTTGAATCACATCGGAAACCAAAATGCTTAATATTGCAATGATCCAACAGGTTTTTAGAATATGTGTGAGATGTATAAACTAATTTGGGACAGAAAGAAAAGGTGCAAAAGGTTAGAAAATCAGTGGGGAATAGTCCTGTATTTATAGGCAAACTGAGTTGCCTTTTTGTTTGGGCGATCCCCTTAATTAGGGTGCCGGTCCCCTTAATAATTAAGGGGACCACCCTTATAATTAAGGGGGCCGCCCAGCCTAGACGCTCCATTTTTTGTCTTTTCTAGGGGAGGTGTTTTCTGGAACATTTCTAGCCGTTTTTAGGTAGAAAATTTGAATTTAAAATATTTATTTTGAATAAAATATTTCTTTTAAATCTAAAAATGTTTTGTAAAAGTTATAAAAATGTTTGTAAACATTTTATAAAGAAAAATTGAGGTGGAATAAGAATTCCTTTGAATCATAAAATGAATAGCATATTATTTATTCATACCTTAATGAGTTACGTCGGGTGAAACTTCGTTGAAGCAGACTGAGACGCGAGAGAATTGTCGTATGAATGCATTGATGATTTGAGATCACAAGTGACTTAAGCACTTTACATTATGTTTTATAAATAACATGTTTGTCATTACCAAAACATGAAGAGAATGTATAGATTAAATATCGTAATATTTCTACCAACAATCTCCCCCTTTTTAATGATAACAAAATATGTAAACTATAACTCATAGTAAAATGTATAAGTTACTTGTTTACACTTCTTCTCCCCTTTTTGTCAAAACAAAAAGGTGGACACTCCAACCCAATCATACCATAGATGAGGCCGTTTAGTAACTTAAATTATTGAACCAAAGAGGCGAGCTTGCATCATCCCAAGTGAAGCCTTGCTACCCTTAAGCTTATTTCACTCCTATGACACTTGCATCCCATTGTATATTGACTCTAGCGGATCCATGGATCAAATTTATTGCAAATTCTTAACCTACATCAAGGGTTAGTTTCGTGCAACAAGATATATATATATATATATATATATATATATATATATATATATATATATATATATATAAGAGCAATATTAATAGGGGGGTAAATAACAACATATCAAGAAATGTGTAGATGTCATAACGGTTGCAACTTCCCCTCGGTGTATGCTCCCCCTTGTTTGGGGCACCAAGGAATCAAGGTACAAAAGTGTACGACAAAATTTTTTTTGTAGAAAAGTGCGCATATATAATAATATCATGATGCTATAATAATCAGAATGCACTAAACGGGGAACAAGACATGCCATGTCCCTCAAGATAGATGCAACTCTAAACTATGGCATTTTAAAAGAAAAATAAAACCTAGACACACAACGTATACTTAAGACATGAGAATATTTAGGAACCAATGATAAGGTTCGACCGACACATGCTTAAGATTTGACCACCCTTAGGTATAATACCGACTTTAATAAACGAGAACAAAATTCGTTTATTGATTGACACACTATGACTTCTTCCAAGATGTCATTTGGATAAGGAGTATTAATGTATTTTGATTGACATGTTCCTTAATGGATCCGTCATCTACCAAGATATGAAATATAGGAATTTGATAGATTAAGGGTTGTATTGAGAGATTCCTAAATCCTTAAGGTTTCTTTGTTAATCATTATGTATGATTTTCGTGTTTGGAGTGTTTAAGGATAAACATTATCGTAAGACTTTAGATCAAACTAAATGTTGATGATAAGGATGATTTGAGGAGGGAACATAAACACAGAAGGATGCGCATGAATGGAAATGAAAGGTGTTGACAATAGGTTTGTTAGGTGTTTTGTTGGTTGTTAATGTTGACAAACAAGGGTGAAAATATGAAAATGGTGTAAGAGAAGTAAAAGACATGATATTGTGATGACTTAACAACACTTGAAGATTGAATGTCTTCTTTGTGTTCTTTACTTTGCTAAAATTGGGAAATAATTTGGAACTGAGATGTATCTTCATTAACGAAATCACCTGACTTTAACAACATAGGCACACATGCGTATGAGTGTCGGATAAGAGGGATGAGAAACGCATTTCATGTACGAAAGCACTTCTTTGACAACATAGGCAACACTGCTATGAGTGTCAGGATTTATGAGGATGAAACGCATTTCATTATGAAATTCACATAACTTTTCGAACAAACAAGGTGCACACATCTTAGGATGTCGAGAAATGAAGACAAACGCCTATTCATGCGAAATTCACTTGTAGGGAGTGGTTCCATGGTGAATCTTCTTATGAAGATGACTAGTGGATGACTGGAGATTGGTAGTGGTAAGGATGACTCAGTTTTACATTGTTGGTTTCTATTGAATAAGAATCACATATATGAGTTCTTGAGAGTATTTGGTTAAAGGATATATGTGAACAGGTGTGTTTTCCCTTCCCCGTTTTAAATTCATGCTCATCCGGACATAAATTATAAAAAGAATAAATGAAGAGAAATAACGACGAAAGTGATGAGCTTGACAATGTCATGACGGGATGAACGGTTAGCATAATGATGAACTTCTTCCGTGAAGTTATGTAGATCTTCACTGAGTATTGCGAAGTTTCATAGAACAAACACACAACGAGGGTACGAGTTTGTCTTAAAGGAGTAGCGGAAATAAATACTGAAGATATTTAACCATCTAATATAATAAAGAGGCCATATTAAGGTTTTTTTTAGTGAACCTACTTCTAGACATGAACAATGAGTGAACATTTTTAGTTTTCATTTCGCAGAATTAAAAATGCCTAAACATTACGGATGAAATGATTAAGTTGTCGAGATTTACTAGAATGTATTTAATAGTAACAAGACTATTAAAATGAGAATGACACGTTTATGAGATTTGTTTCATCATTCCTAGACCTAGACTTAAAAAGGTTCATGTTTGAGTAGTTTGGTGAGGATGTCGGTGATGTTATCTTCTGACGAAACTTTTTTGATGAAGACATTTCCTTTTGGATATTGTCGCGAAGGAAATGACGACGAGTTATGATGAGTTTTCTATCCTAATATCGATGGATAATGTTCGATCCTTATTGTGTATGAGGTGAGCATGACGATAAACCATCATGACATTCCTAAGGGGATGGAAAGGACTAACAAAAGTGAAAGTACTTAGTCTTAAGGTGTGTATGTTAAAAAGGCTACGAATCACTTATGTAGAAACTCATAAGACCTTTGTCACACGAGGGATGGTGTAAGCTTTTAGCTTTAGGTAGAGCATTTTAACATATGTTGTTAAAAGGCTTGAATATGATTTTTCGGATATGACCTTTAACGTTTACGATCGCAAGTTAAAGATACTTGAATATTTCGGATGAAATATTTAAGTTTTCAAACCTACTTGGATGACTGTTAGATATGTATCTAACTTTTCCTTGACGAAAGAGTGGATTATTTGGAAGAAGGCGATATGATGATTAAGGGAATGTATGGGTGAAGACTCTAGGAGATATAAGACCATTTTACGACTCTTTTGACTTTTTAGATTTGTGACACAGACGCGAAGAAAAATATTCTAGTGTAAGAAAATATATACCTAGATGCATAATACATATAGATATAGGCATATAAGTTTATCTAAGCATGTATCGACACAATAATCAACGAGATTAATGTGTAAGAATCTATGGCATTTAAACGTTAATTGTCATATATTAAGTTAATATAGTGTAGGTGTACAATTAACACGTAAGTCATGTAAAATGACGCATACAAAACATGATTATTTTAAATGTAATCGTCATGTAAAACATGTTAGCATTTAGCATTTAGGAGCATGTGTCATTTAGATAAACTAAGAAATATTTTATCTAAATTGCTAGAAAAAGACAAATGCCTTTATAGTGGATATGCATTTAATATCTAAGCAATTAAACGTTGAGAATTAAGATTATGAGGACATATAATTGCATTACATGTGAACACGTAATCATACTGAAGACTTAAAGCACTATTTAAGAGCATTTGTGTAAGATTGACTTGGAGGAGCCTAGATTATCTACGTGCTTAGTGTGTACTCCTAATGAGATACAAAGTCTATCGATGTAGACTATCATTAGGCATATTTAGGAAGAGCCATTTAATCAAATTAGAGAATGAATATGAGTCAATCACGAGTGAGCTCAATTCAGGCGAACTCTACCAGGTTTTTAATGGGTTATAACACGAACCCAACGATGACTGATAGAAGCTTCAACCGTTAGATTCAAATTTGAATTTCTAGTGCAATAGATTCTCAGTAGTGGGCTTTCGCATTGTTAGACAAAATAGAATTCTGAGTTTTAACCACCCAATGAAAGTTAGCAAAGATCAAATTTGTATTATCTTTTCATGAGGCATAACCATGACTTAACTAACATACTCTAATTCCTGGTTTCCCATTATCCTTATCAAGATTGTGGAAGTCGAAAATAAGCGTAACAAGATTTTTAATCGTTTGTTCAAGTATCTATAGGTTGTTGGGTTGTGGATACATATTGTTTGATTTAATGAATGTCTTATATTTAGTCATCTTAGATGTGTAGTTGTCACATGTGATATTTAACGTGTTTGGTTTTTCAAAAGCCAAGAGATGTGCTTATTTGTGACAATGATAAATATATGTAGATTTAGAGTGGTTTAAAGAATTCGCCATTTCTATGTTATGTGAATTGAATCTCATCAATAATATTATCCGTAATTGAGGTTTGGTGATTCTTTTAATGATAAATTATTGAAAAGAAACATATTTTATTTTTAACAAATAATGCTTTTCTAAAATTAGTAGTTTATTAATTGTTTTGGAGATTATAATTAAATAAGTATTTGAATAAATGTTATTTTTTTACTTGTTTATGCATTGTCACACATTGTTTGATAGGCTCTTTTTCAATTATAATAATCTTATTTTTTGCAAATTATATGTAGTGTATTTTTCTTGAAACACAACCATTTAATCGTACAAGAAAAGTAAAATGCATAGGGATATATATTATCCTTGATCAAACGTGTTAATACGATAAGTCCATAAATCATTAAAACATAAGGTATTTCCCTCCCCAAACATCAGTTATCCTAGGTGAATAAATAAGAATATATTCTTATTTGAGATTTAGTTAAAAGTGAAATTTAGCTTTGAGTTGTGCGTTTTATGTTGAATGAGCATAGTTTACATATTTATGTTAGTTTGCTCGTGTTTGGTTTTTTCAAAAATGACACATTTAACATTGCATTGCAATTGTAAATTGCTTAATATTTCGGACGAAACATACCAAGTCGTCAATCCTAAATTCATTGTGTATGTATGCATGTATAAACATATTAGATAAATTTGGAACACAACCATTGGACAGAGTCTAGACTCAATATGGCAACCATCAACACAAGTGTGATTATGATCCAAAAGAAAATGAGGAGATGCATATCTTTTTCAACTAGAATAAGAATGTAATTATTTTTTATATCAATCAAGTGGATTGAAGTTTATTAGATCCAAATGATATCTTTTGTTTGATATAGTTGATATAATCTGGAAACTAAACAAATAAGAATAATCCCGATTTCCAGGTCCCATACACGAGAAATTTGTCAATTAGATTCAATAAAGATATAAATCATAAGTTGAAATAATGAATTGAAATATTCTCGCAATCTTTCTTGACCCGCCACAAAACACTCATTTAAAAGAAAATAGATAAATATTTAAATAGTATGTTCCATTAATCCCAAGATTAGTTGTAAAGTAAGGTTGATGAATAATGATAAGTTAATTTCTTATTCCAAGATTGTCGTAAATTTTACTTGTGCGAAAAACTATTTGTTGTTATGTATAATATACATAGTTTTTTTTTTGACATTTTAATGAGTATATATATGAGGTTTCTTTCTAACGATTTTTATACAACACAACATCTTTTTTTAAAATTACTATATGTTAAAAAAGATATAATTATGTGTGTATGGTTAGAACATGCAAGCACAAGCATTTTCTTTTTCTAATAAGCCACAACGAAACCACAAACACAACAACACACGAATACAATACACCCCCGGTTAGCTCTTGATACCAAATGTTATAATAAGAAATCACTAGCTAACAAGAAAGATCTGGAGGTCGGGGAGGATTGAACAAATGTTTAGCCATATTATTAGAGAGAAAGGAAAAAAGATGGGAATAGGTGTGTGTCTAGAGAGAGAAACAAGAACACACACTCTTTTTACAAAATGAATCCTCACCCCTCCATGGAAGTATGGAGGGAGTATATATAGGTCAAGACAAGGGACACTATACTAACTTAACAGTTCTAGTCCCTGTAGTTCTTGCCTAATGAAAACTAATGTAATTCCAATATGTCACCATATTTTAAGGCTAACATTGGCTAATCCACCTATCTTCCATTGTGTTATGATTTCCAATATCCTATAATTGGTATCAAAGCTCATGGGATGATTAGATCATTTGTGTGTGCGTTTTAGTGCTTGGTTTAGATCAAAAGTTGAGTTTTAGGAGGTTTTAACTCTTATTCTTTAGTTTCATTGATTTTAACTTTTCTTGTGTTAAAATTCATGTTTTTGTAGTGGCTGTAGCCTTCTAGTACTCATTTGAGCAAAAGAATCAAAGTTAAAACGTTCAAAAGGGTGATTTTTAGGTGTTTTAAAGTGTAAAAGTTTGTAATTCATCATAGCGGTTTGGTATACTGCTTGTAGTGTTTCGTAGCGGTTTGGTTTACTGTTCTGGCGGTTTGTCAGGAAAGTACATTGTTCTGGCTGTTTGTCATATCGTACACTATGCTAGCGGTTTGTCGTTTCTGATACCGGTTTGTCTTATTAGGCAAAGGTTTGTCAGTAGCGGTTTGTCTTCTAGTGTAGCGGTTTACTAGTAGCGATTTGGTAATAGTAACGGTTTGATCCGTAGCGGTTTACAGGTTTTTGAAGACAATTTCTCACAGTGATTTGGGAAATAAACCTCTGCCAATTTCATTTCTTGGTAGCGGTTTGGTGTTATATCTTCATAGCAGTTTACCATATCCTCTAGTAGCGGTTGACAGTTTAACTTCGTAGTGGTTTAACACTCGTAGCGGTTTGTAGGTAGTGGTTTGTTACAGGTGTGACAACCGTGATTTAGCAGGTTAGTTTATTCCTTTGAAATGGCAAAGTGTCCATTTTGTATGTTTCTTGTGTGCTATGTGTTCTATATGTATGTTGAAGTGGTTTACTTATGTGCATGATGTCATTTTAGAGGTAAATGATTATCTTATTTTGTGTGCATATGAGTTTGGTGTTAAGTATTCCATTTGTTCACGTGTGGTGATAATGGAAATGAAAGACGTGTAGCATGCATTGCTACGTCAATTTTTGGTTTTTAAGAGTTAAGCGTTTATAAGAAGTGTAAGTTATTGGAAAGGAAGCATGTGAGTGAAATATAGAAGTTTGTAGCAAACTTTCTAAAAATAGAAAGTGGTTTGGTGAAATGAAAGTTATATTTAGAAAGTTTAGTAAGTAGCGTTTAAGTAAAAAGGTTTAATCAAATTAGCTTAGGTTTTTATAAAAAATTAAGGTAATGAAGTAAATAAGTTAATTAATAAATAAATAAAAATAATAATAATAAAATTATACTTAGGGGGGATCGGTTTTTATTTAGGGATAGGATTAGGAGTTTTATTTTTTATCAAATTGCAATTAAGAAAGGATTAGGAATCTCTAGGGATATATATATAAAGAAACCTAGTCATTCCCTTCTTTCCCCTCTCTTTGTGTCGTGTGAAATCAGCCCCCAAGAACCCTAGAGTGCCGAAAATTTGCTTGATCCAAGAATCATTCAAGAATTGTTAATTATGTGCTTGTAATCAAAGGTAAGTGTGTTCAATCCTAGTTTAAATCATGCATTCATGTAACAAAATCGATTATGGATTCTAGGGTTTCATAAAATTCAGAATATTAATGATATTTGATGATGATAGAATGATTAGGGCTTGATTAGAGTCATGTTCATGCAATTGGTTAGGTTAGATTTGCGTTAAAACTTGATTTAGGGTTGAGCAGAATTTTGGGTCGTGTTCAACGACTGATATCTAGATGATAAAAACGTGTATTGATATGTTTCTTATGCCTATTAATAAGCCAAAAGAGTCTAATTTCCATAAAATTCGGCCTCAAAAGTTTTTAAGGTCGGGAAGTCATTCAAATGTTGGTTACACTAAAAGTTGTCAGATCAGTAAATACGGGTCAGAATTATATCATGTTTGGGAGGGTAAAACCTATACTTAAAAGTGGAATTAAGCTTAGACCTTCTACAGTAGTTAAGTTCCATAAGTATATAAAGAAACCCTAAAAGGAGAGCTTCTGATTTTATGCCTAAGTAGGGTAATTAGAGTCATACTTTTTAGTGTGCAATCAGATCCGAATTAGGACAGTTTTGAAGTTTGATTTTATTTGAGGTGTTTACACATATAATTAATACTTGGGAATCATAAGGTGGTTAAAATACTCATAAATTCACATGTGTGATTTTTGGTATGAATTATGAGGGTCATTAAGTAAGGATTTGGGTACGTAAAGTCATGATAAAATTCTGCAATTCTGAGTTAATTATAAGTAACTAGTGGAAAGAGTTAATGAAGTGGTTAAGGTTGGGCATGGTGTCGGGGTGACCCATGATGGTTAATTAAACCCTTAGAAATCCATTATATGAGTGTTACATGGACATGAGCTTTTAGCTTGGTCGCGTGTAACACATTTGTGTTTGTATTGTGTAGCTTGTGTGGATATTGTTTGGAAGCTGCTTGTGCTTTAGGTGAGTTTCATAGTCCCACTTTTACTTTGTTTTTAACTTGGGATGGAAATGATGAAAGTATTGGAATGAGTTTTGATTACTGTGATAATGTGTTGTCAAAAATGCATGGACTATACGTGACTATTGTATGTTGTGTGCTACATGTTTTGTGATGTGATATTAAGAATTGCGAACTAAGTCAGAGGGGATCACCTGCGGGTATCCATTACCTGTTTAGTAGATGGTACTGTGGCCTAGCGAACATGAAGGTTACTTTGGGAGTATCCATGACCTGGGCTAAGGGGGTAACCACAGGGACCTTGGTACGCTATGAGACGTCTTGTGGTCGTTGCTGGGAATTTATGTGATTGATTGGATTTGTATGTTAGCCTGTATGATAGTTCTTTTATTGTCCTGCAATGTTTTCTTAATTATCACAGTAATTTATGATTGGATTTGATTATCGTGTCTTAAAACCTATGACTCTCACCAACATTATGTTGACGTTTTTAAGCATCATTTTCAGGTAATCATCTTGAGGATAATGAAGTTAGGAAGAGTGGCTAGTGAGACCGTAAGCTTGCATACGGAGTCATTCTCCTATATATTTTATTTATGTCATTTGAATTGTTTAATACTTGGATGTTTGTTGATTTGGTGGAGACTTTTGGATTATGTTCCTTGTGGTATGACTTTGCTATCGTAATGCAAGACTCATTTATCTTGTGTTAGATATTGTCATGACACATTGTGTCTTATTTGTTTATCTAATTCACTTTGTTCTCTCTATTATTGACACCATTATGTTGTGATGATATCCATAATGTTACGCCTCGTATTTCCACCTAGGCGGGGTATGACAAACTAATTTGATCCTTAAGTCTAAATAGACGTTTCCTTCAATTACAAAACTCATTCCTGCTTTGAAGAAATCAATTCTGTCCTCTTCCCAATGGTGAATACCATTAAGAGCTTCAAAGTGACAGCGACGAACTTCTTTGCTCCATCTTTTAGGGATCGTATCCTCAATACCTTCTTTGTATTATTTTGTAGCATAATGCTTAGTGATAGAAGTGTTATACTTCTCTTCTGTGCTTTGATCCACAAGGTAAGAGTAGTCATTGTTGTAGAAGCATGGATGTGGTTTTGTACTTTTTGACATGTGTCGTTTAAATGATATGGGTTTGGAGACATCTCCTCCATTACTATTCCACTGAGCTTATGATAATACTGCTGTTTTGAGTTGACTAACATGGTATTCGACTTCAACATCATTGTTGTACTGTACCTTTAGCCGTTTTAATCCTGCGCCTTCAAGATCTGCTATTGTAAGCTCGTCCTTTTGGATCAGTTCTTTAAACTTCTTTGTTATGGCGAAAGTTGATGGTCCAAGAATATGATTCTCATTCTTATCAATGTCTGATTTCAAGAATAAATCAAACCATGTTGTTCTCCTTTTAGACAACCTCGACTTCATTAGAAACCATTCTAGTTTGGAATGTTTTTAGATAAGAATATCTGCTTTGTCCAGGGGATGCATGGCAGGTGTATCATCTTGTACTATAACCACGGGAAATCTATTTTACCTTGATGATCTAGAACAAGGTTCACCAACATCCTTTTGACGTTTCTTTTTGTTCTCCCCCTCACGATTATTAGGAGGATCTTGATTGTCGTGAGACCTTTTGTGAAAGGATGATTGTGCAGCTTAAGCATTGAGTGTGTCTTGATTGAGAGTGATGGATTCATAAAGGGTATCATAAAGTTGCTGATGTATGGTATGAGTATAATTTGACTTGTTTGAGTGAATTTTGTACAATAGCTTTATTTTTAGATCGATATCTGAGAGATCATCATCAAAGGTGGATGATTAAGTGAAGAGATTGATTTGTTTGGTTTTCATAACTTCAAGCACAGAGGTGTTAAGATGAGTCCTAACATAGTTTGCAACGGCTTTTAGGATATGAGTAGGTAGAAGCTTTTGGATTTTCGTCAGAACTTTTGCTTAGATAGCTTTTTCAAAAGCTTCAGAAACATTGAAATTTGTGAGAGCTTCTAGCTTCTGATCATATTCTATGAATTTCTGTGCGACTGCCTTCTTGAAGTTGATCTTCTTCATATTCTTTTTCGCCTTTTGCATCAGCTTCTTTGCTTTGGCTTTGAGTGAGTTTGGTTAGGGAGTTGTTGTAGGATAGGGAATTTTCTTTGCTAGTAGAGATGGTATATGATGAGCATTCTCGTCTGGGAACATTTCCTGTAATAAAGTTTTTTTGCTAGAACATCTATATGTGTACAAAGTGGTACTTTGGATATACCTGATATATAGCCTGTTAGCTTAGGATTTACATCTGGGCTATGCACCACTGAGGTTGTTTGAGCATCAGTATACACTGGATGACTCATAAAATCTGTCTATTCATTTGCAGGTATGTCATCTAGCAAGGTCTGAATGAAGTATAGACTTGAACTTGTAATCGTCAGACTGAGGTAGGTAGAATTAGGTGTTACAGTAGACTTGTTATGCATGAACACTCCATATCCTGCAACATCATCATCTCTATCTGTTTTATCATCAGATAAATCCATATCAGATTGGTCAGCATCATCAGTTTCATTTGCACTTTCCCCTGATTCGTCTGAACTTGAAGAGTAGTGTGTTGTATCACTATCAATATCTGATGAAGCATAGTATTTGTTATGAGCAGGACTTGATTCTTCTCCTGTAACTGGTTGTTTCTTTTGCCTTAAACTCTTAAGTCTGCTTGCTTTAGATCCTTTCCATAAGTCTAACAATGACTGAGCTGTTGGATCATCAACTGTAGGACCTTTGAGTTTCTGTCCACACTTATTGTACTTATCTGCAATAGCTTAGTCAGTTTGTCTGTCAATTGTCAATTTACTCCTTGGACATCGTTGAGTGCGTGGTTCTTGAATACGGATAGAGTTTGCAAGTTCACCTACAACTACTTTTTCAGCGATAGTAAGAGATCTTGTTTTCCTTGGCACAACATCTTTCTTTAATTTGTTGGGAACATTTTCCACTTGATCATCGTAACATATAAATCCTTTTCCTTTTCTACTTTTGATTGGAGATATGTGTTGCTCTTCTGGTTTATCAACAATTTTAGCTTTCTTACTTTCCATTTTCTTAGCCATATAATACTTGTACCCAGCTTTCTTCTTGATTGAATAACTTATCATTGCATCAGAAACTTCCATTCCAAACATGAATTCACCGTTAGTTGTGCTTAACAATTTGGTTATAGGATGATCATCTTGTGAACTATGCAACTTAGAATCTGATTTATGATAAATACTCTTGTTATGTGAAAGAATATAGTTAATGATAAGCTTGGTGAAGCGGGTGTACAATAGCTTAGACATCATTGATGGTCTGCATGATCTTTCAACTATTTTCCATTCAAATTCGTCCCAAATTAATGATGCGAAGTACAAATCGGCAGAGTAAATGATACCCTATAATATCTGAAGTATTGGAAGTGTAACTGTGTCCCAGCTTGAGTCTTTTCTCGTAAAACATCTGTTGAGTACACTCAGAATAGCTCTCCATGGTTTATGAAGTCTTGTGGCGACCATTTTTGAAACGGTAATCATCTTTGTTTCATGTTCTTCATTATAACCAAGTGTCTTAATGAATTTAAGAATTTGAATTTCTGAGGGAGGTTTGGTATAAATGTTGTTGGGATTAGGAGGAGGCATCTGCAATATAGTTCTGAGTAGTCCACGTGTGAGAGCGAAAGTTTGAGTGTCTAGTTCGAAGGTAAATGTATGGATTTTTTTGTTGTGGTTGATGGTTGTCCAAAACCGGTGTAGGTAGACAATCGATATGGTTGCAGCTAAGGAAACCGGCTTCTATAGATTGTGGTATCTTAGAATTTTAATTACAAATCTCAGCATTATATCGGTGATATTTGTATTTAAGGTGACACGCTGGTTGTTCTTCTTTATGATAAGTCTGTTAGCACGTGGAACCAGCTGTTCTTCAAAGACAATTTCAGCTTGAGAATTTGTTCTTGACATGTTGAATTCTGAGAATAAGATTCAAGCATTGATTAGTTTCACATGAATACAAACGTAAAAACATTTATTCCTTTTTTTTGTTTTTATTCACTCTATCTGTTTTGTATGGACGGGCATTTCTTTTTGTCCATACTTATGTCATTTTCTTTCTAATGTGCCTTTATTCATGATTTTGCTGACACAAGAGGTATGCTCTTTTCTTTTGACGTACGATTTTAATCTCTCAATCTATTATTAGTTATCCTCACTTAAAATTAAGTTCATGGATACTATTTCTACGAGATAAAAGATGGAAGAATGAACGAGAATTTTCAATTTTCTCATGCTTTAAAAGTGTTCATCTTAACCAATCTTTAGAGAAATAGCATCATTTGAATGGAAGAAAAACTTTTTAGAAAATGATTGATTCGCATGAGAATGAGTTTTCCTTTTAGTAAAATAACCTTGAGCCCCGAAGATACACTGATTTGCTAAAGGGATACATTATCAGCTTTTAGGTGATAACTAGCCCTAATAGCCATCCTGATTTATCAAAAACTCTTAGTCAAATTATTTTAAGGTAGACTCAAAAGAACTTTTTGACTTGGAAATTCATTTTTTCAAAGGCATTGTGCTATTTTAAAAATCAAGAGATAATGAAGTGTAAAAATCTGTAGAAAAAATTTATAAAATTTGCACACATCATTATTATTATTTTTAGGAAATATCTCGTACGAGATGAAGTGCCTCGGGAATACCATACGTAGTACAAGTACTAGTATAGTAATCCACTTCACTAGTGGGGTTAATCCGAAGATTGACCATGAGTATTATAAATAATATCCTAGTGTACTGTGGTGAAATTTACGAGAAGAATATCCAATATAACACATTTAATGAGAAATATAGTTTATTTTGAAATATTCTTATATCTAAAACGACATTTCTCTACTATGTAGATCACTGACTAGTTTTTCGATATAGAAATATTTGATAAACTATTTTTGACATTTTCACAGATAAAAGATAGAACATGTATTCAAGCATGTGAGAACTTAGTCAATTTGATATAAAAAAAACTTAATAAGCACGGGATTAAGAAAGTCAAACTTGGTCAATGATCAATGACACAGTCAAAGTCAACGGTCAAAATCCATAGACAAGGTCAAACAAAGTCAACGATCTAATCTTCGAAGTTTAAGGTTTTGAGATTAATTTCACGAGATATTTTAAGATCGTATAAAATTTACACAATTAATTATATTCGTTTTAATCCTTATTTAAATAATTCCGTTGTTTTCGTGATTTTTGAAAATGTTAATACTTTTTGAAAAAATTATTAAGTTTTAAACACTTTTTAAATTTTGTGAACTTTTTGAATTATTTAAAACCTTTTATTTTGATATTTGAAATTTTAAATCTTTAGTGTTTTAATGATAAAAAGTCGTAAAAAAATATATCGTTTGGGTCAATCGCGAGACGCGGGTCAAACAAAAATCAAACTTAGTCTCAGTCCAATGTTCCCTTAAACCGGGTCAAATAAAATGTGTTAGCCGTAAAATATGTTGACTAATACGGAATTACATTAGTTCATAAAAGGCTTGACACGTATGGATTAGAAATGACAAGTTGTATAAGCTAGTTGTGTCAAGACCTATAAATACCCCCTTCATACTTCCATGGAGGGTGAGGATTCAATATTTAGCATCTCATAAGTGTGTGTTTCTCCTTCTCTCTCTAGAAACACACACTCTTCCCTTTCTCTCTCTACAATTCAATAATATGGCTTTCTTTCTCTGTAATCCTCCCCAATCTCCTGATCATTATTTTAGGCTAGAATCTTTTAGGATAACAATTGGCATCAGAGCCTAGGGAATTTTTGTGTTGTTGGTTTGAGTTTTCGAATGGTGTTCGAAGCTTATTTGTGCATTTCGTGGCTTATTTTAAGCCTAAAAGCTACGACTTTTATATTGGTTGGTGGTTTTTGTGCAAAAAGCTTGAAACTTTCTCTTCTATATAGTTTCTAGCTTGTTTGTACAAGGGATTTATGGGTTTTCATACCCTTCATATGAGTTTTTTTATTATGGTTCGAATGATGTTTTACTTAAAAATCTTGATTGAAAATTTTTCATCATAAAAATCATCAAGTTTGCATTTTTCGGGTACTAATAGGCTTAGATAAGAAGGTTGTGCAAGAAATTTCGTGTCAAAATCGTTCAAGAAATTTCTTTTTGTGATTTGAAGAATTTGGGTTTCGTCTAGTGCAGACCGAGCTAGTCACCCGAACTAGTCACCTGAACAAGTCAGGAGCTGAACTAGTCAAGCCTTCAAGACCCGAACTAGTTAAGCCTTCAAGACCCGAACTAATCAGGAGCTGAACTAGTCAAGCCTTCAAGACCCAAACTAGTCAGAACCGATCTAGTCAAGAACCAAACTAGTCAGAACCGATCTAGTCAAGAACCAAACTAGTCAGAACCTATCTAGTCAAGAATTGAACTAGTCAAAACCGATCTAGTCGAGCACTGATCTAAAATGTTCAATGCAAACCAATCTAATCATTCCTTCACAAACCGATCTAAAAGTTAATCAAGGAATCGATTTATCACCTAGAACCAAACTCAAACACCTTCCATAACACCAAAAACAAACACAACACTTAATGCAAATGATCATTAAAGATCCACTTAAACGACAAACGGCTAAAGATTTGGATTTTAATAACAAGTGATCACGAAGTTGATTTTTTATCCCTTATTTGAGATTGAAGTGGGTTTCACGAAGGAGTCTACTTATTTCATCATCGAGACTTCCTTCTATTTTCTAACCCTTTTCCCTAATCCCCCTCTACCGATTGATGACTTGCTTGAACGTATACAGCTTATTATTAAGACTTGGATTATCTAGTTATTTCCTGATGTAAGGAGTTACATTGTAGTGCTTATGGGTTATAGCTATCACTTAAAAGAGTTACGTTGTAGTGCTCTGTGTCACACGCAGATGCAGATGTTGATAATTTTAAGAGGTATTGTACTTCTTATACTTTTCTAGTTAAGTATAGGGTACTTAGAGATTTAATCTTGCACCGTTCTTCAATCAACAACAGTGTAAGCTTAAGTAACAAATTTGGGGGATTCTACTTCATTTTCAAGTTTGGTATATCGGGTTTACTTAACCAAGTGGTCACAACACTAGCCGACAGAATACGAGGTTGGTAAGTTAGCTAGAGAGTTTAAAGGTTGAGATGTAATCAGCAATTCTCACAGGATATTATTATGCTATTCCAAGACAATGGTACTTCACAGTCTAAGTAAATTTCTCTAAGTTCTTCAACGACATTCATATACAAGACCTTGATTTTACCAAGTTTTCTTGATTCTTGCTTCATCTCCTACTACGATTTCTGAAGACAAGAGGGTAATGGTTGGTTTGGATTTCAATATTTGTGCTTAAGATAAGAACTTCTCGAGTATTTAGACGTACACGACAATGATGCTTCCGAGAGTTCGCAATCATCATGGGGGGGAATGTGTATATCCGAGACTTAGTTGAATTTGATGTTACCATGTCAACTTCCAGGGGGAAGTAGAATATACTACTTTACTTAGTATGGTTTGTGAAGTATACTACATACGTGAAAAGAATTGTTGCTGATTTTTTAGATGTACCCCCCGAACGAATATTCACCAAGACCCAATGACAAGTAGCGGTAGTACTTGGTGTGGTTTTTCTTCTACATAATTCTGCTGTGCACTTTAATGACAATAGAAGATTGTTCGAGCTACATCAAAGTTTCAGAATATGCTCAAGATATGGATGTTGCTTTGGGGGGAAGCTGATTAAGAAACTTCGCAAAAAAGAAGTATATAAAGAAAGCTTTTCAAGACATGTTGCATGAATTGGGGGGAAGTTAATCCAACTCATGCATACTACAATGGTTCTAGAATAAGTAAAGATAATGAAGATTCAAGCTGGAGTACAAGTTTTAAGACCAGGAGAACTCAGAAGACATCTTCAGCTTTGGAAGCGCATTGGAAGACATTATTTTATTGTAATTGTACTTGTTAGGAACATTGTAAGTAATTCCGTATGTTCACATATTGGGGGAAGATTGTTAGCCTTAAAATATGTTGACTAATACGGAATTACATTAGTTCATAAAAGGCTTGACATGTAGGGACTAGAAATGACAAGTTGTATAAGCTAGTTGTGTCAAGACCTATAAATACCCTCTCCATACATCCATAGAGGGGTGAGGATTCAATATGTAGCATCTAATAAGTGTGTGTTTCTCCTTCTCTCTCTAGAAATACACACTCTTCCCTTTCTCTCGCTACAATTCAGTAATATGGCTTTCTTTCTCTGTAATCCTCCCTGACATCCCGATTGTTATTTTAGGCTAGAATCTTCATTGTCTTTACTTGTTCTAGAACCATTGTATTATGCATGAGTTGGATTAACTTCCCCCCAATTCATGCAGCATGTCTTGAAAAGCTTTCTTTATAGACTCCTTTTTGGCGAAGTTTCTGAATTAGCTTCCCCCAAACCAACATCCCTATATTGAGAAGATTCTGAAACTTTGATGTAGCTCGAACAATCTTCTATTTTCATTAAAGTTCACAGCGGAATTACGTAGAAGAAAAAGTACACCAAGTACTACCGCTACTTGTCATTGGGTCTTGGTGAATATTCGTTTGGGGGTACATGCGAGAAATCAGCAACAATTCTTCTCACGTATGTAGTATACTTTACAAATCATACTAAGTAAAGTAGTATATTCTACTTCCCCCTGGAAGTTGACATGGTAACATCAAAGTCAACTAAGTCCCGTATGTACACATTTAGCCAAACAATAATGGGCTTAAAACGGGCTAAAAGTCTTATTAGGCTTTAAATGGTCCAAGACAATTTTGGGTTTTAACTAATGGCCTTTGGTGGACTTGGACTCGGACCAATGGCTAACCAATCACGGAGGAGTGGTCGAACCATGATGACCGACCAAACTAAGGTTCGGTTGGACTATGGAGACTGATCCACCCAAGGGTCGGCTAAGCCTAAGCCGATCGACCACTATAGATTGGTTGGGCTTGGCTAACTAACCGAGGTGTGGGTTGGTTGACATGGTTTAACCGATCCATGAGCATTGCTAATTTGGTTCGATTTTGAACTTCAAGTCTTTATCTTTAAGGTCTTTAAGTCTTGAATCTTCTAATTTTACCAAAGTCTTCACAAGCATTTTATCAAACACTTAGTTTTCACCTTCAAAAATATCTAGTCTTTATGTTTAAGGCTTAAAGATGAACCCTTTTTGTTACCAAATAGCAAGATTAGTGATTTTAAGCTAACAAAACAACAAACTACATTCAAACAATCAAAACAAACACACCCATTGGATGGTTCAGTTGGGAAACATGCACCAAACAACCAACTTTGATCAACTTAATCAATGATTCACTTAAATTTGAGTTAACACTAATCTAGTATCATCATTATCTATAAAAACCCTCAAGAAAATCTAACATCTAAACAATTTTAATTTTTATGAACCCTAAATCAAAAACTTTGATTTTTCAAGATTTGTAAAAAGATGAAAGATTTTTTGTTACAAAAGTTATTAGAAGATGATTATTAATGACTTTCGTGTTTTACCTTTTGATAAAAAATGGTTTCTTGTTTTTCTTGGGTTTGGCCGATCCTCGAGAGAGAAAGAAAGGGAAGAGAAATTTTATGGTAAAAGGTTTTATGTGTGTATGGTTGGATCGGTTAGAGGGTATTAAAAGGGAGGGGACTCGGTTTTTGGTAATATTAGTCCCTAGAGGTTTTAAACTCTATTAAACTAAGCCTAAAATTTAAGCAAGACCCCTAACACCTTAAATATAAAACAAGCTAGCATTTTAGGTCGTAACGATATATAACTAATAAAAGTTACACTAATTACCCTTAAGTTTTAAACATATTTTGCAAACACAGTCCCAGAGTTAATCTTATTAACTCCTCCTAATTAATTAATTTAAACATTTGTCCAAAATCATTCTCACAATTCTTTCTGAAAAATTTAATTTTCTGAAAATAATTTCTCCCCCTCAAACAAATACCCGTTTTCTATTTAAAGAGCTGTAGAATTTGTTTGAGCGTTCAAAATCTCTTGATTGTGAAAGTAATTTCTCCCCCTCAAACAAATACCCGTTTTCTATTTAAAGAGCTATAGAATTTGTTTGAGTGTTCAAAATTGCTTGATCGTTTTTCCCAATTTGATTTTGATGAATTATTTTTGAACATTTTTGGAAATTTTCATATAAAAGCATGATCTCCCCCTCGAACAAAGACCATAGTCTATTTAACGATTTCTTGGATTTGTTCAAGCGTTCGAATTTTCTTGAAAATCATTCCCATTTAAAATGACAAAACTGATTCTGATTTTATTTTCAGCATTTTGAAAATTTTATTTAACTCAAGCATGTTTGATAAACACATTTTGAGAAAGATTGCTTGAGATAAAGAAAATTAATCTTTTAAGGACAAAATGCACTTTTTGTCGTACATTTTCCTTTTTAGAAAGCGCGAGTTGTGTAGCAAAGTATACGCAATTCATATTCTTGAGTTTTAAAACTTTGAATGTTTTGAATCTTTAAACTCAAGACCGAAAAGACTTTTCTTTTCGCTGTTAAGGATAACTGCACTGAAGCGTACAATTTCCTTTTCTTTAGGGTCTGGGTTGTTATCTGATATTCAATAACAAACGATAAGAAAGATTTGAGAAGACATGTTTTAAAATGTTTTAAACTTTCAATCGAATTTTATCTACAAGACTGTGTCATTGTTGAATGACATTTCTAATTTCGTAGATATTATCGATTTATGAAAGACATGTTGAGAATATTTTTTATGTTTTTTGAAATTTTATGATTTGATATTTTGTTTTTGAAATTTTATATTTTGAAATTTTGTTTTTGATTTTATCAACTATACTACTTATGATACATGTGATACATGAAGTAGTAAACAAAGTTACTCTTCGTCTTTCTTTGCAAGAAGTTTCAGCTATTCAGGCGTAATGCTTTGCATGCCTAGGCGTTTGACCAGAAATTCAAAGCGTTCTCTTACGAGTGCTTAAGTGAATAAATTTGCCTGCTGATAAGCACTCTTGACAAAGTAGAGTTCAACAATCTCATTCTCAACTTGTTCCTTGATAAAATGGTATCTGACAACAATGTGTTTCGTCCTGGAGTGTTGCTCTGTGTTGTAAGATAAGGCAATGGCGCTCTGGGAGTCGCAGTACAAAGGAATCTTGTTGTAATCAAATATGTAGTCAGTTGACTGAGAGCGCATCTATAGGATCACTACACAACAATCAGACAAGGAGATATATTCAGCTTCAGTAGTGGATAGTGCAGTACACTTTTGCTTCTTGGATGACCAGCTAAATATCTTTTCACCCAAACATTATGCACTACCCGATGTACTTTTCCCTGAATCTTGACAACCTACATGGCCATCATCTACAAAAGCTATTAGATCAAAATCGGCGTCCTTCGAATACCACATACCCATATTAATGGTTCCTTTGAGGTTTCTAAAGACCCGTTTAACTGCAGTTAAGTGCTTTTTGGCATGCTTTGCCTAATACCGGGCACACATGCAGACGGTAAACAATAGGTTAGGGCGACTGGCTGTGAGGTATGAAGCCGACCATTACTCAATATTAAGTTGGGTCAACTAGAGTCCCATTTGGATCCTCATCCAATTTAGATTGTGCCATCATTAGAATGTCCACGGGGTCACATTTTTCAAAACCATATTTGCTAAGCATCTCAAGAGCACATTTAGATTGATTTATGAAAATACCTCTAGGACTTTGAGAAATTTGTAATCCTAAGAAAAATGACATTTTTCCCATCATCAACATTTTAAAATGTTTTCTCATTTGATTTGCAAATTTATCACATAAACTAGGATTGGTGGAGGCAAATATAATGTCATCGACATAGATTTGTACCAATATTATGTGCTCTCCTTCCTTCTAAGTGAATAATGTCAGATCAAATGCACCTTTGATGAATTGTTGAGATAACAGGAACTTGGATAACAAATCGTACCAAGCCTTTGGCGCTTGTTTCAATCCATACAGTGCCTTCTTTAGTCAGAAGATATGTGTTGGATGTTCTTGATCAACGAATCCTTTAGGTTGACTCATGTATACTTCTTCCTTGAGAATACCATTAAGAAAATCAGTCTTCACGTCCATCTAGAACACCATCACATTCTTGTGTGCAGCATAAGCGATAATGATGTGAATGGCTTCAATACGTGCAACCAGAGCAAATGACACTTCGAAATCTATCCCCTCTTCTTAATGATAACCTTTGGTAACTAATCGAGCCTTATTTTTTAGCACACTACCATATTCATCCAGTTTTAATTTTAAGATCCACTTTAAGTTGATGATCATGACTTTGTCTAGTCTTAGTACTAATTCCCATACTTTAAGTTGCTCAAACTCATGAATCTCCTCTTGCATAGATTCAATCCAGCTAGATTTAATCATGGCTTCTTTATAACTCTTCGGCTCTTCTTTGACTAGGAATGCATGAAAATAGCACTATAAAGCATCGGTAGCAAGTTGACGTCTCAAAGAAATAGGTTTGGATTGATTGTCGATTATTTTCACTAATGGGTGATACTTTGTCCATCTATTGGTGTTCATTTGAGGTTGTTAGAAGGTGTCCATGTTTAGAGTGACAACAATCCTTGATGATGATTCAGCTGAGCTAGTTTCTATAGGAGCAAAAGGATTTGTAAAGGTGTCATTATCAAACATTGCATCTTCTTCATTATTTGGTTCTTTAATATTTGTAGAATTGATTGGGGGAGATGTTGTTTTATTCTTTGGTAAAGAACTTAGATAGGGAGCATCGTTATCAATGGAAGTGGATGAAGAAGCTTCGGCTGTATCTGGTGGAGGTAGAGTTGCAGCGTAAATGGGGGGAAGATACAACACTTAGAGGTTTGAAGTATTCATCGAACATTGGTTGAAATAGAACATCCTAATCAATCTTTGTAGGAGGTTTATCTGATGTTGAAGTAGCCTAATTATACACGAGTCCTGAACTAATATGTCTAGAAGTCAAACCATGAAGATCGGGTCCTGAACTGAATTATTCAGAAGCCATTTGAGTAAGTTCATCAAATTGTACATTCATTGTTTCCATTATCAGACTGATCCTATTTTTGTAGATTCAGTACGCCTTCTTGGATGGTGAATAGTCGATGAAGATTCTAATATCTACTTTTGACTGAAGTTTCCCAAGATCCTTAAAATCGTTTCTTGGAAAACATAAAGCACCAAAACATGAATATACTTGAGTTCTGGTTTGCGATCTCTGAGCAGTTCATATGGAGTATTATTGTACCGGTATGGATTAGGGAGCGGTTTTGAGTGTAACATGCAGTAGCTACAGCTTTAGCCCATAGAAATAGCAGAGAATTGGAGAAAATAAACATGGTCCTTACAGCCTCTACTAACATACGGTTACGCCTTTCAACTACACCATTTTGCTGTGGAGTACATGCAGTGGATGTATTATGAGTAATTCCAACCTCTTTCGTATAATTTCGTAGTGTCAGATTGAGAAGCTCAGTGTTGTTGTTGGTACGAAGATATCTTACTGTAGCATTAAGAATGACTTGAGCTTGCTTAAAAAATTTGATGACAATTTATGAAGCTTCATCTTTTGTTCTCAAAAAATTTAGCCAAGTAAAATGACAATAATCATCAACGATGACAAGAATATATATTTTCTTGTCTATGCTTTTTACCCGCATCGATCTATACAAATCCATATGCAACATTTGAAGTTTCTCATTTGTACATGGTTCTGGCTTATGTAGATGAGATTTCTTCTTGCTTTTTCCCATTTGACATGCCGAGCATAGATGATCTTTAGTATAGTTCAACTTGGGTAGCCCTTTAACAAGACCTTGTTAAACAAGCCGATTGATAGTATCGAAGTTTAAGTGAGAAAGCCGATAGTACCATAACCAAGATTTTGTCTTTGAAGCTTTGGAGATAAGACAAATTGGTGAAGACTTCATCATAGTCGCCATTGAGATTGTATAAAGATTAGAACCACGAGATCCTGATAGTAGATCAACACCTTCCAAGTTGCGTACAAAACAAGTGTGTTTTCTGAAAGCTACTTTGAGATCCAAATCACAAACTTGACCAACAGAAAATAGATTACGAACAAGTCCTTCAACGTAGTAAACACGTGAAATAAGGATATTCCCAATCTGTAGATCTTTGTATCCAATTATAACTGCCAAATGATCATTGCCGAATCGGACCGTTCCAATAAATTTGGAAACAAAATTGATGAGCTTATCACGGCATTCAGTCATGTGTTTGGAACACCCGAAGTCTTAATACCAAAGAACAATTTCTACAATCTGCACAAAAGAAAAAAGAAAAACATATTTTAAAAAGGTGGATCCCCAACTTTTGATTGGGTTCTGGGTTGTTAGTAACCCTAAGTGACTCCTAGATAGTCGAACTTCCAAGGTGTAAGTTCCTCATCCCAAAGAATTCTCTCAATTCCAAAGTCATGTAGATTAAATGGATGAGATTTCGTATTTAACATGCATTTAGAGAGTGATTCTCGGGCATTGGTATATCTATGACTTAGTTTTGGAAACGATTTATCAACCAGAATTACGATGGTTGTTAAGATATATCCAGGAGGAACAACTAAGTTGGACGTGCCATTAGAAGAAGGGGAACATGATGTTCATACTAAGTTAAATGTCCTACCAGTGGGTATCCATTTAAGACCTACAGCTTTGAAAATCTGTCCTGTTGGTTTCCATTCACTTTTAACTTTTTGTTTTGTAGATTTAGCCATTTTACGCTTTTGCATTTTCTTAAGATATTAAACAACAGAAGCATCATGATTTCTAGAAAACAAACATTCATTACAAGATAAGCAAATAGTATCTGTTACAACCCGAGTTTCAGGTCAACGTTTATCCCGAGCTATGATAATTATTTTACTACATAATTGATTTTAGTCGTTTATGCCATATGAGGTTTGGTGAAAATTTCCATTTATTGGAAAATTACAACCCGTGATTGAATTTCTATTTGTTTTTAGCGTCTAAGAAAGTTAGAAAAATCTATATTGTCGCTTCGAGAGCGTGATTATTTTATTTTTGTATTTTATGGCTTTTCCCTGAGTTTTTGTAAAAACCGTGTTTAAAGGTCATGTTTTATGTGATTTAACATTTTATTAAATGTTTTAAAGTAAATTTAGTGGGACGGAATAAAAATATTTACGAATGTGGTGTGACTCGAGTTTTTGGTCGGCTATAATAATGAAATAAATAACTTTGTAGTAAAAATAAAAGGACTTAAAGGATGGAGGGACTAAATTTGGCAAGTGATTAAACTTATTTTCTATATAAAGCAACACATACACACTATTATTTCCTTTACAAATTTTTTTGTTCTCTCCTCCCCTTTTGAAACCCACGACCGGCCACCACTCAAAACCATAAAAATCCGACGATTTTCTGACATGCAATACAATCCGATTACAAAATATTAATCTTCTCATCAAGGCCTACACATCCCACTAATAAAATCCCACATGCAATAAGTATTTTGAAAGTTAGAAATTTGGGTGAGTTCATGTGATTTTGATCTTACGAGGGTGTTTAGTGTTGTTAGATTAGTGTTATTGAATGTGGGTTTTGTTGAAAAAGTTTTGGTTTGTTTTTTTGGGGTTACGTCCGATTCGAACCACAAAGGGGAAACCAAAATCGATTTTTGTTATAGCTTTGTGATTATTCTAGTTACATTCTAGTGTGATTAATTTGATGTTATTGTGTGTTATATGTTATATGCTATAGGATTCAAGTGCGGAAATTATTGAAAGCGTATTTGATTATTGATTGAAGTTTGATGGTTTGGGTATATTTACATAGGCTAGTTAAATATGTTTTGATAGTTGGTTTAAGTCAAAAATGTCATTTTAATGGGTATTGAGTTGACTAAGTTTGACCAGAAAGTTTGACCGCCCCATAGCGTGTCGAGAAATTTTCAAAAGTTATTTTTGATAATTAAAAGTGATAGGGTTCGCCTTTAGCTACGTTCCGTGTAACACCCCCATTTTTACATATAGCAGCAGAAGCTAATCTGGGGTATTACTTCAAGGTACAACAGTCATAATCATAGAAAACGAATCAAAAAGAGTCGTTTTTGAAAATAAGTTATCATTCATTATTTTTTTCAGAGTTTTTACAAACGAGAGGTTCCCAAAATCTATACAATAAAGTTTGATTGCTAATGGT
>BQNB010076079.1:1112-31264 GCA_026074375.1 Tanacetum coccineum | reverse complement strand
TATATACATATACATATACATGTGTATATATATGTATATATATATGTATATATATATATACATGTGTATATATATGTACATATATATGTATATGTACATTTGTATATATATACAAATGTATATATACATATATATGTACATATATATACACATGTAAATATATATATACATATATATATATGCACATATATATATATATATGTATATATCTATATATATATATAGATATATATGTATGTATATATATCTATATATATGTATATATATATATATATATAGGATGCACCCTTCATTCTTTCAACTCACACCTTAAACTCAAACACAAACACAAATGGAGTCTTAAATCAGACCAAGAAGGATCAAGAGAAGCCCCAAGATCAGAAACAAAGACAAGAAATCAAGATAAAGGAGCCTTGAAGTTGTTACCAGGCGTACGAACCAAGAATACCCCATTCGACCCAATTTTTCTCATGTAAACTCAAATCCTTGTTCAATAAGCTCCATTTCTGTTTTAGATCTTTAATAAGTATCTTATGAACATATGTAAACTCTTGATAAAAGCTTTGAGCTCAAAACCCATGCGTGTTTGATTTTCTAAAACCATTCGCACCTTATAAACCCTAAAACGCCATTTTCATGAAATCTATAAGCTAATATCGTAAGATGTTTTAATAAGCTATTTCTATAAGCTCATTTGACATTTCTATAAGCTTTTTAACAATTCTTAAAAGCCTAAACCCATCGGGTTGAATTTTATAAACCAAACGATCCATTTTGTGATTCTTAAGCTCATAAGCTCTTTTAATAAGCTATAAGCTGATAAAAGCTATTTATCCTAACTTATTTTAGCGTATTATAATTAGCTATAACCTGCAAATCACTTTCTATATTAAAAAATACAAGATTATGAATTTTGGACCTGTTTTACAAATGTTTTCATGCAAAGGGGTATATATCGTAACTTTCTGAAATTTATATCAAAAGGGGCTAAAAATGTCATTATTCCAAAGTTATAACTATGAGGGGCTATTTTGCCAAGTTCTTAAGTTAAAGGCTTAAAGGACTAAACTTATACAAGTTTATAAACCAAAGGGTATATATTGTCATTTTTGTATTCTTAAAAATATAAAATATAATATTTTTATACAAATTATAAAAATATATATAAATATTACAAGACTCGGTTTTGTTAAAACCCGACACATTTGTCGTTATTAATCATCGATCGACGCATAATAAAACAATTACGTTATATATTTAACGTAATTTATCATCGACTAACTTTTGAAGAAACTTACAATCTTATCATATCAAGATACTAGGGAATTTCATGTGAGGGGTTTCATTTGAGTATTCGTTTTGACGAGTTTGTTGGGTTTACAATTTAAAGTGCTTTAGCTCCTCAAACGATACTGCATGACCTCTGAATTATGATAGCCCGAACAGTGATACAATATTTCCATAAATTTATAAATCAAATATGTATGTTAAACTCCGTAAAATTTTGAAATATAAACAATCACACTAAGACGTGACATATTACCCCAGGTTGTGTGACGAAGCTGTTACTTTCACTTGATATACTTTTGCCATCAATCAGATTTCCCTGTTAAGGTGAGTTCATAGCCTCGCTTTTAAATCTTCTAATGTTTCATAAACCCGCGAGGGGGATACATGTTATAAACCATGAATACATGTGCTTTTCCAACTATATGCTTTCCTGAATATGTTATTGCTAGAGTCTAAGTCCCTTTATGCCAGAAGTCCCTCACATCATGGAACATTAATCACTTGTAACCGAACGTACTGGTTGAGTGAACGTGAATATTGCGGATAGTACTATTGGGATTGACGATTCCCGTTTGTGTTAGCCGGATAGGTAACCAAACGCACTATATTTGAATCTCATATGTATATGGAAATTACCTACACTGGGGGCCATTATTATTTTATATATATCATGTTTGATTGATATATACACAAGTCAGTTTGTGTGCCATGAGGTTAGACGCAATAATACTGTTTTCTTATGATAATTGTACATGCATGCAATTATTACTATTATGGGTATAACATCGCAGCCAATTTTTGATGACTTGTATTCAAAATGTTTATCATAAATCTATGAATTTCACTCAACCATTATGTTGACCTTTTTAGCATGTTTATCTTAGGTAATTGAGCAACTTATGGCACGGAGTGGCACGAACTTAAAGATGGCTAAATTGTTATCATTTAAACTTTATGTTTTCTTGTAGATTTTGGGACCTCCGTTTGTAAAAACTCTGATGAATAAATGAATGATAAAATTTTGTTCCCAAAACGTCTCTTTATGATTTGTTTTCTATGATTATGACTATTGTACTATAAAGTAATACCCCATATTAGCTTTCGCTGCTATATTTGTCAAAATGGGGGTGTTACAGATTGGTATCAAGAGCCAAGGTTATAGAGAACAAGGTTAAAACCTTAACTATAACTACTTTTTCTATCAATGTCCTCCGTGCCACTACATTTTTCTGAATAGTGGAGATGCCACTATATTTTCTAAATAGTATGTAAAGATACATAACTATTATACTATTATATAAATAACTTATGTTATTTACCATTGGGTTGTTAGCAGAGTGATGTCTTCTCCCAACCACCCTACTTCTGGTATTGAGGATGATTTTTCCTCTAACTTTTCGAACTATATCCCGGCTTCCCCGAACTATGTCCTAGCTTCACCGGGAAAAACTTATTCATTTGGTTTAGTTCCAATAGCTTCACCAACTCTGTCACTTTTTCATGATGACCCCTATATGAAGGTCATGTATGCATATGAGGCTATTCCACCACCAACTATTATGCCTCTATCTACAATGCTATCACCAATGTTTAATCCTTAAGAATTCTTTCTTCCTGAGGAATTGTTATCACCTAAGAAACAAGGTTGTGACCAATTATCCTCCTCTACTTTTGCCCTACCTCAAGCATTTGAGATAGGATAAAATTCTCTTAAGACGCGTCTGGAGCGCGATGAGGAACAAATTGAGGAAATTCTGAATCATCTGGATGAGCTCTCTCTCAACCGCATTGAGCACATAGAAGACAACATAGAAGGTCTTAGAAATGGTTGAGTGATCATACAACAAGATTTTGACAATCTGGAAACCGAACTAAAAAAAGGCTCGTGCTCAAATTACTAAACTTTAAAGGAAGCAAATGGGAAATAACAACAAGATTGCTCTAGCTCGCTTATGGATTACTGATCTTGAACAAATCATCAAGGATATCCAAGATCGTCACCAATCAGACAAGGAAAGTCTTCTGGATGCAATCTATGAACTCAAAATCAACAAGGAAGGACCATCGGACTACTAGATTAGATCCTAGTTATAGCTTTTAGAACCTAGCCACGGGATGTATGGTATAAATAACACACTTGTCAAATTTTGACTATGTACAGTACAAAGACAAGTTGTTCTAATATAATGGAAATCCTGTTATACTTCATTATTTCATACTCTTCCTATGTCCTATATTACGATTTCTCATATCTCCGTCTTCATCATTATAAATCATACCGCGACCTCTAGAAAATGAACTAGTCTCTGAGAAATCTAATAAGTCAGATGCTTGTTAGAATTCATATCAAATAAGTATCCACGATTTCAATATCACTATTGTTAAAAATGCTTAAAGTTCAAAAATAAGCATTACATTTTAAAGTATTTTAAGGAAAGACTTGTAATATCCTTCTAATTTTGTGTTGTCTTATGTTGATAGAATGCCTCCCAAAAGGACATCAACATCTGTAGCACTAGCCATGACTCAGGCTGCCATCAGGCAACTAGTTGCTAATAGCAATGCCACGGCTCTAGAAGCACAAGCTGCAAACATGGCAAATGCTGACCATACTAATGGGAGCATCGGACCAAGAGAAACTCCTATAGCAAAAAGGGGAAACTATAAAGAGTTCATAAGCTGTCAACCTTTCTACTTCAATGGTATGGAAGGAGCAGTTGGACTCATTCGCTGGTTTGAACGGACTGAATCAGTGTTTTCTCATAGCAACTATGCCGAGGAAAACAAAGTAACATTCATCACTGGTACTCTGACCAATGATGCCTTGTCATGGTGGAATGCATACGCCCAACCTATTGGGATAGAACAAGCCAACATGATCACCTGGACTGAATGGAAAAGGCTCTTAACAAAGAAGTATTGTCCCCGAACTGAGATCTAGAAGATGGAAGACAAATTTTACCATCTAACTGTAAAAGAGAAATGATCTCAAGACATATGTGAGAAGATTCCAGGAATTGGCAACCTTATGTCCCACTATGGTGCCAGATTTTGAGAAAATAATGGAAGTTTTCATCCGGGGATTACCTCGAAGTATTGAAGGAAATGTTATCGCCTTTAAACCTCAAACTCTAGAGGAAGCCATTAAAATAGCCCAGAGGCTAATAGATCAGGTAACAAAGCACTCTTCGGTGCAAGTGTCAAGTGATCACAAATGAAAGTTTGATGACAAAAGAACTTTCAACAACAACAACTACCGTAACACCAACACCAACAATCGCTACAATAATTACTAACCACAACAGAACAGAAGGCAAGAAGCTATCAAAGCTTATGCTATCACTCCAGCTGCAAACAATAAGTATATTGGAAACCGTCCCTTATGTAAGAAATGCACCTTGCATCACACAGATCCTTGCACTATCATGTGTAATATTTGCAACAAGGTGGGTCATCTGACTAGAAACTATAGAAATAAAGGACCAGTTACTGGAAGCAATCAGCAACCAGTATCGGTAATTTGTCATGCATATGGAGGAAAAGGGCATTATGCAAATCAGTGTCAAAAGACCACCAACAACAATGCCCAGGGAAGAGCCTATATGCTAAGGAATAGGAAGGCTTACCAAAACCCGAACATAGTTACGGGTATGTTCCTTCTAAATCAACATCTAGCTGGAGTATTATTTGATTTTGGAGCTGATAAAATCTTTGTATCCATATCTCTTGCCTCTATGCTAAATATTCTACTCATTACAATAGATACCTTTTACAATATCGAAATGGCTGACGGAAACCTAATAAGCACAAACACCATTATTCAGGGTGAAACTCTGACCTTGTTAAATCAACCATTCAAATTTGATCTTATGCCAATCAAATTCGGTAGTTTCGACATCGTCATTGGTTTGGATTTGTTTTCTAAGTATCATGCTAAAATTATCTGTGATGAGAAAGTCGTCCACATCCCAATCAAAGGTGAAACTTTAATCATCCGAGGTGATCGATGTAAAACTCGACTAAGCCTAATATCCTATATAAAAACTGAAAGGTATATATCCAGGGGATGTTAAGTTTTCGTAGCCCAAGTAATGGAAAAGAAGTCAGACGATAAACGATTGGAAGACATACCAGTAGTCAAAGAATTTCCAAAAGTTTTTCTTGAAGATCTACCTGGCCTACCCCCAGTTCGTCAAGTAGAATTCCAAATCAACTTAATTCCAGGAGCGGCACCAGTGGCCCGTGCACCTTATAGATTCGCTCCTTCAGAAATGCAGGAACTATCAAACCAACTACAAGAGTTGGCAGACCAAGGTTTTATCCGACCAAGTACTTCACCTTGGGGAGCTCATATCTTATTTGTTAAAAAGAAAGACGGATCTTTCAGGATGTGTATCGATTACCGAGAGTTGAATAAACTTACTGTAAAGAATCGTTTCCCATTACCCAGGATCGATGACTTATTCGACTAACTTTAAGGTTCGAGTGTTTACTCGAAAATCGACTTAAGATCAGGTTATCATCAACTGAGAGTAAGGGATGAAGATATTCTTATAACTGCTTTCAGAACGAGGTATGGACACTATGAATTTCAAGTGATGCCATTTGGTTTAACGAACACCCCTGCTGTATTCATGGATCTCATGAACCGTATGTGCAAACCATACTTGGATAAATTTGTGATAGTGTTCATCGATGATATTCTTATCTACTCTCGTAACAAAGAAGAGCACGTAAATCATCTAAGAATAATCTTAGAATTACTCAAAAAAGAGAAATTGTATGTCAAATTCTCTAAATGTGATTTTTGGATCAGTATTGTACAATTTCTTGGACACTTAATTGATAGCCAAGGACTTCATGTTAACCCCGCCAAGATTGAAGCAGTTAAGAATTGGGAATCTCCAACTACACCCACTAAAGTACGTCAATTCTTAGGACCTGCCGGCTACTATCGGAGATTTATCAAAGATTTCTCAAAGATTGCGAAGTCTTTGACCGAATTAACCTAGAAACACAAGAAGTATATCTGGGGAGAAAAGCAAGAGTCAGCTTTTCAACTATTGAAACAGAAGCTTTGATAAGCTCCAATATTAGCATTACCAAAAGGAAACGATGATTTTGTCATTTACTGTGATACATCTCATCAAGGCCTGGGAGCTGTGTTAATGTAACGAGAAAAATTTATTGCATATGCATAACTCAAACCTCATCAAGAAAACTACACCACTCATGATCTCAAATTAGGAGCAGTAGTGTTCGCTCTTATAATTTGGAGACACTATTTGTACGACACAAAGTGTACTGTGTTCACTGATCATAAAAGCCTTCAACATATTCTTGATCAGAAAGAATTAAACATGAGACAACGTCGTTGGCTAGAATTATTCGCAGATTATGATTGTGAGATTCGTTACCACCCTGGAAAGGCAAACGTTGTGGCAGTTGACTTAAGTCGAAAGGAATGAATCAAACCACTCTGAGTTAGATCATTAGTTATGACTATTCATCCAAAATTACCATCATAAATTCTCGAAGCTCAAACTGAAGCACTCAAGGAAGAAAACATCAAGGCTGAGAACTTACGAGGAATGGACAAAGCATTTGAAGTACATCCTGATGGAACTCGTTGTATTAAGAATTGAAGCTGGTTACCACTCTTTGGTAATCTGAGAGACTTGATCATGCATGAGTCTCATAAATCAAAATATTCCATTCACCCAGGTTCTAACATAATGTATCAGGATCTAAAGAAACTCTATTGGTGGCCTAACATGAAAGCAATCATAGCTGAATATGTTGGCAAGTGTTTGACATGTTCTAGAGTTAAAGTAGAATGTCAAAAGCCATCTGGCTTACTAATACAACCAGAGATCCCTATATGGAAATGGGAAAGAATAACGATGGATTTCATTACAAAACTACCCAAAACCTCAAACGGAAATGACACAATTTGGGTTATTATAGATCGCCTTACCAAATCAGCACATTTCATCCCTATTAAAAAGACCAATAGTATGGAAACCCTTACAAGGTTATATATAAAGGAAATAGTCTCACGGCATGGAGTGTCGATATCCATCATCTCGGATCATGATAGTCGTTTCACATCTAGATTTTGGCAATCAATGCAGAATGCCTTACGTACACAATTAGACATGAGTATAACATATCATCCTAAAACCGATAGACAAAGTGAAAGAATCATCCAAACACTCAAAGATATGCTTCGAGCTTGTGTTATAGATTTTGGAAAAGGATGGGAAAGACACTTACCATTGGTAGAATTTTCCTACAATAACAATTACCATGCTAGTATCAAGGCAGCACCATTCGAGGCACTTTATGGTCGAAAGTGCAGATCACCTGCCTGCTAGGCCAAAGTTGGAGATGTTCAACTTACAGGACCAGAGATAATACATGAAACCACTGAAACAATAGTGCAAATTCGACAATGCTTGCAAGATGCAAGAGATCGACAAAGAAGTTACGCCAATGTAAGACGAAAGCCTTTAGAATTTCAAGTTGGAGATCGTGTTATGTTGAAAGTATCACCTCGTAAAGGTGTCATTCGATTCGGAAAACAAGGAAAGCTTAATCCTCGGTACATTAGACCATTCAAAATCCTTGAACGAATTGGCCCAGTGGCATACGAACTAGAGCTTCCTGAAGAGCTCAGTAATGTCTATAGTACTTTTCATGTTTCTAATCTAAAGAAATGCTTATCTGACGAATCTCTCATCATTCTAATGAAATAGCTTCAGCTCGATGACAAACTTAACTTTGTAGAAGAACCAGTGGAGATTATGGATCGAGAAGTCAAGCAACTGAAACAAAGTCGTATTTCTATAGTTAAAGTAAGATGGAACTCTAAAAGAGGACCAGGATTTACATGGGAACACGAAGATCAAATTCGTGCCAAGTATCCACATTTGTTTTCAAACATCACTCTGGCATCCAACTAAATCTCGGGATGAGATTTCTTTTAAGAGAGGGAGACTATAACAACCCGTAATTTTCACCAATGTAAATATCCATCTATTAAATTAGATGCACTGTATTATCCATCTATTAAATTAGATGCACTGTATTATCCATCTATTATATATATACCACCTTTCTACAGTTCTTCGATGACATTCATTCACAAGACCTTAATTATACCAAGTGTTCTTGATTCTTGCTTCATCTTCTCTACGGTTTCTGAAGTCAAGAGGGTAATGATTCTTTTGTATATCAAGATTTGTGCTTATGACAAGAACTTCTCGAGTATATGAACGTACACGACAATGATGCTTCCGAGAGTTCGCAACCATCATGGGGGAAAATGTGTACATCCGGGACTTAGTTGACTTTGATGTTACCATGTCAACTTCCAGGGGGAAGTAGTGTATACTACTTTACTTAGTATGGTTTATGAAATATTCTGCATACGTGAGAAGAAATTGTGCTGATTTCTGATGCACCCCGAACTAAATTATTCACCAGCCCTGATGGACAAGATGCAGTAGTCGGTGTTGTGGTTTTTGATTCTACAAAATTCGACTGTGCTACTTTGATGCCAAGTAGAAGATTGTTAAAATACACATTGTTTTCAGAATCTGTTAAGATTTGGGATGTTGGTTTGGGGGGAAGCTGATTTAGAAACTTCACCAAAAAGAAGTCTATGAAGAAAGCTTTTCAAGACATGCTGCATGAATTGGGGGGAAGTTAATCAACTCATGCTTACTACATGGTTCCAAAAAAGTTAAGACAATGAATATCCAAGCTGGAATACTAAGTTTCATGTCAATGAGAATCACAAGACAAACTCAGCTTTGAAGCGCTTTTGGAAGACTTTATTTAATTGTATTTGACTTGTTAGGAACATTGTAAGAGTAATTCCGTATATGTCACATATTGGGGAGCTTGTTGCCTTAGAATTAGTGACAAACACGGAATTACATTAGTTTATTTATAGCGTGACACATAGGGACTAATAATGACAAGCTACGATAGTTGTGTGTCACTAGGACTATAAATACCCCCTCCATACTTCCATGGAGGGGTGAAGCTCACTTTTGTAAAAGTGTGTGTGTGTGTGTTTCTCCTTCTTTTCTCTCAACAAACACACACACTCTTCCCATCTCATCTTTTCTTTCTAATAATATGGATACTTTTCTTTTCCATTTTACCAAGCCTCCGGATCTTGTGTTAAGAGGGTGAATCGTGTTAACAACAACGCCGTTGGCTAGAATTGCTTACAGATTACGATTGTGAAATTCGCTACCATCCTAGAAAGGCAAATGTTGTAGCAGATGCCTTAAGCCGGAAGGAACGAATCAAACCACTCTGAGTTAGATCATTAGTTATGACCATTCATCCAAAATTACCATCACAAATTCTTAAAGTACAAACTGAAGCACTCAAAGAAGAAAACATCAAGGCTGAAAAGTTACGAGGAATGGACAAAGCATTTGAAATACGTCTTGATGGAACCCGATGTATCAAGAATCGAAGTTGGTTACCACTCATTGGAAATCTGAGAGACTTGATCATGCGTGAGTCTTATAAATTAAAGTATTCCATTCATCCAGGTTCTGACAAGATGTAGCAAGATCTAAAGAAACTCTATTGGTGGCCTAACATGAAGGCAATCATCGTTGAATATGTTGGCAAATGTTTGACATGTTCTAGAGTTAAAGCTGAATGTCAGAAGCCATCCGGCTTTTGGTACAACAAGAGTATACCTATGTGGAGTTAGAGAGAATAACAACGGATTCAATCACAAAACTACAAAAACATCAATACGGTCATGACACAAATCTGGGTCACATTGTTTGATCGGCCTTACCACATCCGCACATTTCATCCCTACGAGGACAGATGTATGAATACCCTTCAAGGGTATACATAGGAAATAGTCTCCCGGCATGAGTGCCAATATCTATCATTTCGGATCGTGACAGTCATTTCAACGTTCAGATTCTGGCAATTATTACAAAGTGCTTTAGGTACTCAATTAGACATGAGTACGACATATCATCCCGAAACTGATGGGCAAAGTGAAAGGGACCATCCAACAATCACTTGAAGAAATTGCTTCAGTGCCATGTGTTATAGATTTAGAAGGATGGGAAAAACACTTACCATTGGTAGAATTTTCTTACAATAATAGTTACCATGCCAGTATTAAGGCAGCACCATTTGAGGCACTTTATGGTCGAAAGTGCAGATCACCTGTTTGCTGGGCCGAAGTTGGAGATGTTCAACTTACGGACCTAAAATATCATGAAACTACTGAAAAGATAGTGACAAATTTTCGCAACGTAGGAGGGGGGGGGGATTACAGCTTCATGAGATCGGCAATAATGTTACGCCAATGTAAGGCGAAAGCCTTTAGAATTTCAAGTTGGAGAATCGAGTTATGTTAAAAGTGTCACTCGTAAAGTGTATATCCAATTCGGAAAACGAGGAAAGCTTAATCCCCGGTACATTGGACCTTTCAAAATCCTTGAACAGATGGACCAGTGCATATAATTCTTTAGCTTCTGAATTGCTATGTATTGTCACAATACTTTCACGTTGTCTAATCTAAAGAATTGCTTATTGACGAATCCAATTGCATTCCAATGAAAGAACTTCGCTTGATGCAAATCAAACTTTGTGGAAAGAACAGGGAGATATGGATCGAGAAGTCAAGCAACTAAAACAAAGTCGTATTCATATAGTCAAAGTAAGATGAAATCTAAATGAGGACAGATTTACGTGGAACGCGAAGATCAAATTCGTGCAAGTCTCCAAATCTGTTTGCTAACATCACTCCGGCATCCTACTAAAATCTCAGGACGAGATTTTCTTTGAAGGGGGGAGAGATGTAATAAACCCGTAATTTTCAACAATGTATTATCCATCTATAAATTAGATGCACTGTAATATTCATCTTTATATATAGCACCTTTTTACAGGGAATTTATGCTTATTCTCATTATGCAATGTAACTGGATTTCTAAAGTAAACGTGCTCACGCAACCTCTTACCTATGCCATATATATCTATGTTTACATCATGCAAACATCCTAATTTGCATGTCTATATATTATATCTATTTTTACCAAGTAATTATCCAATTTAACATTGCCATTTACAACGTAACGACTTTTACATCGGTAAACGTTTAATATCAAAACCCCATTTATTGAATGTATACATATAAAATGAATGTGCAAGCCTTCAAGCATGTGTACAAGTGTACAATGCACAACATTTGAATATCTTTTCCCTCCAAAACAATGTACAACTTTCTAAAGCCCAATGTACAAGTCAATAATGCAAGAAAACCAAACTAGGTCATTTTACCTCCTAAATCACTTTAGTTTCTTACCACCACTCTAGCACAAGGTACAAACACTTTAATGCTTGACTTACTAAACCAATAACCTAATCCTAAACCCTAAGTATCCATAAAACCTATATCAAAATCCCTAAAACCCTAAACCTAACGAACCCTAAAACCCTAATTTCATTTTAAACCTAAAACTAAGCCCTAAACCTTAATCCTAAACCCTAAACCTTAATCCTAAACCCTAATCCTAACACTAACCTTAATCCTAAACCCTAATCTATCCTTAATTCTAACCCTAACTCGAATTTAAAACCAAAAACCCTAAACCGAACCAAAAACCAACCCGACACCTTTTTGTTTCATTTTGACCCATTTTTAAGCAACCAAGCACCTCAAGCACCTCTATGACCTCACCACCATGTCACCAAGCAAGCAACCAAGCACCTCCATCACCACCTTGGCCACCAAGTTTGGCCTTGTCACCTCCTTGTCACCCTTGTCTAACCGAACCCTCATACACCCTCACCACCTTGCATAACTACTCTCCTAGCTTCCATGAATCACCTATAGCCTTCCTTAGTCATCTACCTACAGCCCTTGATCCCTACACTAAGTATTCTTGGCCTCCAAGGTGTAAAACTTGGGCACTAAGGGTTTTCGAACCCTATATATAGCCGAAACACACACTCTTTCAAATCACACCTCAAAAACTCATCACCACTCAAATGGAGTTCTAACTCAGACCAAGGAGGATCAAGTGAAGTCCCTAAGATTAGAATAGAAGCCAAGAATCAAGAGAAGGAAGCCCTTGAAGTCGTTTCTAGGCGTACGAACCCAAAAACCCTCATTCGACCCATTTTAGCTCAAGTAAGCTCAAAATCTTGTTCAATAAGCTCATAATCTGTTTTAGAATGTTCATAATACTCTTAAGATCATATATAAACTCTTGTTTGAAGCCTTGATCCTATAACCAATGTGTTTTTTATAAAACCCTAAAAATAACCCGTTTGGATTTTCTAGCTAACGAATCCTTTTTCGAACTTTTGTTACATTAGAACATCTTATTTTAGCTTATTCTAATAAGCTATAACCCGCAAATATCATTTGGAACCCTAAAATAAATTTGCATGGCTTTTTGGACTTGATTTGTAAATCATTTCTATGCAAGGGGTATATAGCGTCTTAACTTTATGAATTCTATACTTAGGCTGGAAAATGTCACATTCCTAAAGTGTATAAATATAAGTCCTTTCTTCGCTAAGTTCAAGTTAAATGTTTAAAGTATATATACTTTATATACCAAGGACTAAACTTGTAAAAAAGGTTTATAATTCGAGGGTATATATTGCATTTTTGCCAACTTAAAAATATAAAATATAATATTTTTATATAAATTATAAAAATATATATTTATATTATAAGACTCGATTCCTTAAAATCCCGACACATTAATCGTTATTAATCAAACGATCGACGCATTATAAAACAATTACGTTATATAATTAACGTAACTTATCATCGACTAGCTTTTGAAGAAACTTAAAATCTTATGTGTTCACTCGTTACTAGGAAATTCATGTGAGGGGTTGACCATTTGGGTATAGTTTTGACGGAGTTCTGCTGGGTTTACTTAAATTTTTTTTTTTATACTAATTTAAAATTTATATTGATTTAAGTGCCCTCGATTCTCATCGTTACTACATGACCTCTGGATTTATGATAGCCCGAACATTGATACAATATTTCATAAATTAATACAATCAAAGTATTTCGTTAAAACTCTATGATGTTCTTGAAACAAAAGCCACTCACATAAATCACTTGACATATTACCCCAGGTTGCGTGACGTTGCTGTCACTTGCCTGTTATACTTTTGCCATCATCCAGATTTTCCCCTGTAAGGTGAGTTCATGCTCGCATTTTAAATCTTCTAATGTTTTCATAAACCCGCAAGGGGGATACATGCTATAAACCATGAATGCAAGTGTTTTCCCAACTGTATGCTATCCTGATATATTACTGCCTAAGTCCTTACTTTTGCCATTAAGACCCCACTATCATGAACCGTTACTTTTCGAAGTAAGCACGAATGCTGTGAATAGATCTATTTGGGACTAAACTCCCCGTTGGTGTACCTATACTTTCTGGTAAACCAAAAGCACTTCATTTGAAAATCCACTATGCAGGTGTTTTGGCAAAGGCACCGTTGGGGAACTTCTTGTGATTATTGATTATTTAAGGTCTCGGTGTATGAGCTCCAGGGCAATAATACTGTTTGCTTATTTAATAATTTTTTTACTCATTTGCAATTATTATTATTATGTGTGTATAACAAGTAACCCACTGTTATGTGATTGTATTCAAACTGTTGAACATAACCTATGAAATTTAACTTCAATCTGTGTGTTGAAACTTTTTGTTTTTTTTTTTTTTTTCTTAGCTTGTTTTTCTCTGGAAAACTGATGATCATTATGGCAACGGCGTGGCACAGACTTGCAGATGGCTAAACTGTTATCATTCAAAACTTTATGTTTCTAAGATGTTTGGACCTTCTTTTGTAAAACTTGATGAATAAATTGAATGATAACTAAATTTTCTCAAAACGTCTCTTTACGATTTGTTTTCTATGATTATGACTGTTGTACTATGAAATAATATCCCAGATTAGCTTTCGCTGCTATATGTCAAAAATGGGGGTGTTATAACAACCTCCTAGACCTCGTAAGTAAAAGCACGGAAAGTATATACTAGCACCTCACATAAGTGTTTGGGATTCTCTCTTTCTCTCGGGTGTAAATTATTCATATAACAAACTGTGGGGAAACGAAAAATTAAACACTTTTTATCTGTCATTGCTTTAAATTAACCATAGGCTTGGTAAGGATCAACCTCCACGTTAGGTGCAAGTATTAGTCATTTCATATCAAAGAGGAGGGTTATGGGGGTGTAGGTGTAGATAAACATTGATTGAAACGGAAACGTTGAGGATTATATTTGCGGGCAGTGAACTTTTTCGGTGAATTTAGGATGAAAGGGTGTAGCTAATTATTTATACGTTAAAAAAAAATAACATCGTGATGGTTGCTAAGGCCCAAAGACATGGACAAAGATTATACAACTCTACACACTTTACATCAATCTCTTTTCTTTTTCTTTTTTCTTTTTCTCTTTTTTTAACATAATACATCACTTGGGGTTTATAAATACACCCCTACACTTGAGTTTTAGAACTCATAATTACAATCTAACTAATGACCCAAATTGAGATGAATCAACATAACATGGAGATTATTTGACAAACATATGGGGGTATTGACTTAACTTTTCTTTCCCATTCTTCTGCGAAATAGATACTACCATGAATCCTAATCGTCCCAAAACTGTATTTACAAGGATAAGGACTTAGCAACCGTGTACTCAATAATTAACTTGGGTTAAAACAATAATGTACTAAAAGTGAGTACATACAAGGTAGGCTAAGGCGATTTGGGTGTAACAATTGGTTTAAAAGCGACAATGCTCTTCATTAATAGTCCGACTTAACCAGAAAATTACAAGAACCGTGAAAAGGATAGGCTCGGAGGGTTTCACTAGGGGAGTCTTGCACTATATAAATAAGTGCGAAGCAGGTGTGTGATTAGTTATATGATCGGTGTGACCATCATAACAGTTACAGGTTTAAAACATAAGTTAATCCTAGTGCCTCTTATCTAGCAAATCCTAATACTCAATATGCGGTCTCGGGATGCATCACAAAAACAAGTTCTAGAATTTAATATACTACCGGTATACTTATATAATTTAATACCGATACCAATGCTCCAGAAAAGGCGACTAAGACCATACGTACACATCTGTAACGACGGAATAGACACATATGACTGCATTCGAACCTTAACTCGAGAAAGCTAAAGGTATAAATTATCTTCGGTATCGAAAATAGATACCCGAATTCCTAAAGATCTATAGGCGAACCTCACATTTTTGGGGTGGAATTTTGAGGGTTTTTTTGCTAGTCACATACATTCCTATCCATGAGACACTATTAATACTCGGTTTTCGTCGGTATATGTCATAAAAAAAATTATTTTTTGGTCAAAATTACCGTTTATGCTATTTTCGATATATTACCCATCATTTTAAGGAACATGCAAATGGCAATTGAAGGAATAGTTTCTAAGGCTTATTTCCCTCCTACACTTAAGTTAAACATTGTCCTTAATGTTCTATAAAAGTAATCGTATGAATGCATAAAGGGAAAAGAAAACAAGTAAAAGAAACTAGTACTCCCCTTGTTTGCTCAATAATAGAGAAGAAACATGCGATAACTGGTTAAATCGTCCTCCAAGAATCATCCAATAAAACTTCCTAAGAACTTCCAATCTTCTTCTTATCAAATATGACCTGTAATCAAAGACAAAGACAACTACATCAAGCATAAAATCGGCGGGATAGATATAAATACAATAAGAGTTTAGGGTTTAACTCTATGAAAGCAGTAAAGATAGGATGAGAGTAATGATGTAATCATAGGTTTCTGCAGGATTACAAATTTGGAATGTTGTGCAAATTATTTTTAGAAAATACTTGAAATTTTTTGAATTTTCCTGTAGCTGGACTGACGACACCGTCAGGATAAATCTTGACGCCGTCTCCAGCCTCTAAGCAAAATTTTCCTTTCGTTTTCTTTGAGAAACTTCCTACACGTGATTATATAAGTTATTTCATGTATGAATTACTGCATGAAACCTGAGATTAGACAATACAATCATATGACTCGAAACTGACGTGAATTAATCTAAACAATTTATTTATTATGTTTGAATTGGTTCTTAAAAACCAGATATTTCCCCTACACTTATTTTGTTGCAAAATACCTTTGATTGAAATTAAGACGAGGTTAAAGACAAAACAAAGCAAGATTACAAAATGATAAATTCAAACATAAAAGAATAAACAAGAAGAATTAAAACACAAGACACTCCTAATATGCGGGAAAAGTAAATATTAGGTTGCCTCCCAAGAAGCACTTTTCTTTATTTATGAGTCTTGTAGCTAGACTCAAAGTCACACGTCCTTACGTGACTTCTCATTAGTTTCTTTTGGTCTTCATGGCTATCAAGCTTGTATAGGGCCAACTTGAATCAAAATACATGAAAAAAGATGCTTCTAGTAAGAAGTTTCTTGTTAGTAATTTTAATAATTACAAGATGGTTGATTCAAGGTCTATGATGGAATAATATCATGAACTCCTTTGAATTTTGGGACAATAAACAACATGGTTTGAATATGGATGAATCCATTTATGTGGCTAGTATCATTGACAAACTTCCACCCTTATGGAAGGATTTCAAACATACTTTAAAACACAACAAAGATGAGTTGTCACTGGTACAACTTGGAAGTCACTTTCGTATAAAGGAAACTCTAAGGGCGAAAGAAAGTGGAAAAGGAAAGGGCAAAGAAATTGTTGGTTCTTCTTCGGTTAACATGATAGAAGATTGTAAGAACAAAAAGAACAACAAAAATACCAAGGGAAATAAAAGGAATCATGATGGTAACAACGATGAATCTAACAAAAAGTCTAAATTGACGTGTTGGAAGTGTGGTAAAACTGGTCACTTCAAAAGGGATTGTCATGTTAAAAAGAACAATGGTGGAAACACTTCTAGTTCAAGACAAGGATATAAGAATCCTAATCCCTCACAAGGTCTGAATTTTGACTTTGATGTAATTCCTTTTAATCATTATGTGTCACATATTTCTGAAATGTGTTATGTATAAGATGATGCATTTGCTTGGTGGATTGACTCGGGTGCAACTTGTCATGCATGTAAGGATCGTTGCTGGTTTGAGATTTTTCATCCGGTACAAGATGGATTTGTTCTTCATATGGGCGATGAGTCAACCAAACCAATACTTGGTCATGGAAATGTTGTTTTAGAATTTAGTTTTGGAAAAATTATTACTCTAGTTAATGTTGTGTATGTACCGGGGCTTTGGAAAAACCTTATGTCCGGTCTCGTGTTAAATAAGTGTGGTTATAAACAAGTGTATGAATCTGATAATTATATCTTATTAAGACATGGTGTATTTGTTGGTTTTGGTTACTATAATAATGGTATGTTTATGTTAAATCTCAATAAAGTTTCTAATACTTTTAGTAGTGTTTACATGATTAGTTCTAAAGATATTGATTCTTCTATGTGGAATGCACGTTTAGGACACATTCACTATAAACGTATGCTTGTTATGTCTAAGGATAATTTAATTCCAGAATTTGATATTACCTTAGAAAAATAAAACACTTGCATGTTAACTAAAATCACTAGACAACCTTTCAAAGATATAAAACGAGATACTAATGTTTTAGAATTGATACATAATGATCTATGTGATTTTCATGCCACTCCTTCCTTATGGAATAAGAAGTATATAGTCACTTTTATAGATGATGCATCTAGATTTTGTTATGTTTATCTATGCCATGCTAAAGATGAAGCCATAGATAAATTTAAAATCTATAAAAGTGAGGTTGAGTTGCAACAAAATAATTTAATTAAAAATTTATGCACAGATAGAGGTGGTGAATATTATGATCCTGTTTATTTCCAATCCATAGAAATCATACATGAGACTACGGCTCCTTATACACCACAACAAAATGGTGTATCCGAAAGGAAAAATAAAGCTCTTAAAGAAATGATTAATTCTATGTTATCTTACTCGGGTTTGAGTGAAGGATTTTGGGGTGAAGCCATGTTAACGGCATGTTATTTATTGAATAGAGTTTCTAATAAAAGGAACAAAGTCATTCCATATGAACTTTGGTACAAAAAAATGACCTAACTTGTCATATTTACGAGTTTGAGGTTGTATGGCTGTTGTAAGACTCCTGAAACCCAAAAGGAAAAATCTAGGTAAAAATGTATTGATTGCATCTTTATTGGATATGTTGAGAATCCCAAGGCATATAGATTCTATGTAATAGAACCTAATGAATATATATCCATTAATTCAGTTATAGAGTCAAAAGATGTAATGTTTGATGAAAACGATTCACTTCAATACCTAGACCTAAAAGTCTGATGCCAAGTTCAAATGAAGATCAAATTAGTGAAACTCTAATTGAAACTCCTACAACTCGTAGGAGTAATAGAGAAAGGGTAGATATATCATTCGGATTTGATTTTCAACTATATTTAGTTGAGGGATCAAGAGATAAGATTGGAACTCGGTATTCTTACTGTTACGGTATAGAAGAGGATTCAAGAATGTTTGATGAAGCTATGCAATCTTGTGATGTTGCATTCTAGAAAGAAGCAATAAATAATGAGATGGATTTAATTATGAAAAATAATACATAGATTTTATCTGATTTACCACCGGGTTGCAAATGGATCTTAAAAAAGAAGATGAAAGTTAATGGAACCATTGACAAGTTTAAAGCTAGATTGGTGATCCAAGGCTTTAGACAAAATAAAGGAACCGATTATTTCGATACCTATGCTCCTGTTGCTCGAATATCCACAATTAGATTATTGATTGCTTTAGCAGCAACTTATAATCTAGTGATCTATCAGATGGATGTCAAAATTGATGGGTTTTCTATACCCTAACTATATTAACATAAAGCGGAAACAACAATTAATCTAGGGAAAGAAGGAAACTAAACCCTAAAGGATCTTAACCTAATAAATAAAAGCAACTTAAAATAAATAAATAAATAAATAAATAAGAAAATACTAACCTATGAGAAAATCAGATTTCTCACACACAGACCACTTAGAGGCAAGTAATCAAACGAGAGTACCTCTAATAGCTCACACCCACGAACCAAAGAGAAAGGAATTTCGAACTCCTAAGGTCTCGTTACATGAGTTGACTCTTACAAAAAGTAGGAATGAGAAAGAGAGAATGCGCAAATAAAGTCTTGGCATGCCCTTCTATTTATATGGAGAGGACGAGACTTGGAATAGCTCTTTGGAGGGATGTGAGATTCCCCCAAAAAATGTCCCATGGGCCCCTTATGGGTCTTCCTGGCCCATTCAACTTAATACACCTTGTATTAGTTCATATTCAGCCCATGCTTCTTTATAATTAGCTTCTAATCAATTTACCAACTATTAATAAATTAATAAACCAATTAATTATACATATAATGTTAATTCTAATTAATATTATCTCTCCTTTATTATTTCTCTTAACGGTTCACTGAGGGCAACCCAAAAAGGAATCTACTTTTAACGACAGTCTTACCAATCAGTTATGAACTTGGACACTAAATCCAACAGTCTCCCACTTGGATAAGTCATCAACTATAATTGGTCTAAGTCTATCCTGATTAACTAAGCAGAGAGTGCCATCCAATGCAACTGCCAAACTCTGAATCATATCTTAAAGACAACCCTTAAATAAGTGATCAACTATTCTTTTGTTCTACTGATATCGTATGAACCTAAGACATGGATTTTAATCAATCTCTAGGTTCAACATTATGTTTCCCGATTTCTAATTATTTAACTATATTAGACAACTGAATTGAACACATCAATTTAGTCCCGACCAGGCCTAGCACATTTAAGTCAATATCTAATCATCGAGGGGCCCATAGATATCTCTTTCCCATTTAGGCAAAAGGAACAAATAAACTTTGAATACATAAAACTAGTCAACTCATCATGTCATACCTAGCATATACTTTATAACTAGCATTTACGCGCAGTATTTGAATAAACTAAAGTATAACAGACTTGAAAAACTAGAAATTCGATGTATCTCCATTTTAAGAATAAAGGATATTATCATCTTAGAATTACTCGTGATATTGATCCATGAAGTAATCTCTCTAAGTATAGGTTTCTCCTATACTTAATTCCCATTAAGTACTCATGAGTGTTGCAGCATTCTCTATGCTATGTCTAATCTTTATAGACAATCTACCAATACTCCATGACAATATTAAATCAATACTTACTTCATGTAGTATGAACGACTGAGGAGGTTTGAGTAAATTAAGTACTCAGGAAGTGGGTTCTAAACATGCAAAAATGAAACGCAATGATAAACAATAGTAAATGGTAGCACACATGCAAATAAACAAATCTCCATTATTTAATCACCAAATCTATCACAATATTAATCATTGTTTATAATGTTTCAAATTCAAACTAACAACTAAAACTTTATATTATCTTTCAATCCTATGCTCCTAGCATGTTCATCGTGTCTGGACTTAGCCAATGCCTTTGTGAATGGATCAGCTGGATTATCCTCTGATCGTATGTGCTTCACAATCACGTGTCTTTCTTCTACTTTGCTTCAAACAAAATGGTATTTTCTTTCGATATGCTTTGACTTTCCATGATCCTTGGGTTCTTTAGTTAAGGCTAATGCACTCTTATTATCACAGAATATTTCAATGGGGTCTTGTACTGTTGGAACAACTCCAAGATCTCCAATGAAATTCTTCATCCAGATAGCTTCCTTTGAAGCGTCACAAGCTGCAATATACTCGGACTCGCATGTGAAGTCTGCCACTGTATCTTGCTTTAAACTTTTCCATGTCACATCTCCCCCATTTAGCAAGAATACCCAACCAGCCTGTGAATGACTATCATCTTTATATGTTTGCCAACTTGCATCACAATAACCAGTTACTCTGAGTTCTTCTTCTCCACCATAACCTAAGAACCTGTCTTTAGTATTTCATAAATACTTAAAAATATTCTTTACAGCTGTCCAATGACCTTTTCCAGAATTCTGCTGATGTCGACTCACCATGCTCAAAGCAAAGGAGACATCAGGCCTTGTATACGTCATGGCATACATGATCGATCCTACAGCCAAAGCATATGGGACTCGACTCATTATGTCCAGTTCTTCATCAGTTTTCGGACATAGATCCTTACTAATCTTTATGCCATAATGCAAGGGTAGATTCCCTTTCTTAGAATTCTCTATTTTGAATATTTTCAAAATTTTATCTAAGTATGTGTCCTGACTAAGTCCTATAAGACATTTTGACCTATCTTTATAAATCTTTATACCAAGAATATATGTTGCATCTCCCAAATCTTTCATAACGAAATATTTCCCCAACCAGTCTTTTACACTTTGTAACATTGGGATATCGTTTCCTATGAGTAGTATATCATCCACATATAATACTAGGAAGACTACAACACTTCTATTGACTTTGACATATATATAGGACTCATCTTCGCTTCTAGAAAATCTAAACTGTGTGACTTTCTCATGAAAGTAAAGATTCCAGCTACGAGAAGCCCGTTTAAGTCCATAAATGGCCTTTTGAAGCTTGCACACTCTTTTAGGATACTTTACATTTTCAAAACCTTATGGTTGTGCCATAAACACATCCTATGTTAGTTTTCCGTTAAGGAAAGCGGTCTTGACATCCATCTGCCATATTTCATAATCATGAAACGCAACTATGGCAAACATTATCCTAATTGACTTTATTTTAGCTACTGGTGAGAAGATTTCCTCATAATCAATCCCGTGGGTTTGAGTATAACCCTCTGCTACCAACCTAGCTTTATAAGTGTGTACTTTCCCATCCATGTCTGTCTTCTTCTTGAAGATCTACTTAGATCCCACCATCTTAATACCGGGTGTAGTGTCAACCAAATTCTAAACTTGGTTGTCATACATAGACTGAATCTCGTTTTTCATAGCTTCCTTCTACTTAGCAGCCTTAAGGCTTGCCATCACTTCCTTGTAGTTAGCAGGCTCATCCAATTCACTTAGTGTACTATCACTAATCTTGTCCTCTTCAATATGGAAATCATAGTAGAACTGAGGAGGCTTGCTTACTCTACCACTTATTTAGCGAATGGGTAAGGATATATCATCAGGCTTAACAGGTGTCACCACCTCTTGTTGAGTGGCAGTGTTCACTATATGTTCTTTATCGGCAGACTCTTGAATTTCTTTAAGGTATATCTTACTCCCACTGTCCTCTTTAGATATCATTTCTCTTTTAAGGAACACTCCTCTTCGACCTATAAATACCACATTATCCTTGGGTTTATAAAACAAATATCCAAATGACTCTTCTGGATAACCGACGAAAAGACACTTTTCAGATCTAGCTTCTAGTTTGTCCTGAGCTTCTCGTCTAACAAAAACCTCACAACCCCTGATTTTGATGTGCCCAAGAGAAGGACGTTTTCCCTTCTACATCTCAAAATGTGTCTTCAAAACCTTCTTAGTGGGTACAAGATTTAAGATATAGGCGACTGTCTCTAATGCGTAACCCCATAAGCTTATTGGAAGTATTGCTCGACTCATCATAGATCGAACCATGTCTAACAGGGTTCTATTTCTCATCTCATAAACGCCATTTAGTTGTGGTGTTCTAGGAGGAGTTAAGTGTGAAACTATACCATACTTTTTAAGATGATCGAAAAAATTGATACTAAGGTATTCTCATTCCCTATCGGATTAGAGTACCTTTATCTTTCTGCCCAGTTGGTTCTCTACCATGTTTTGATACCTTTTGAATACTTCAAAGGTATCTGACTTATGTTTAATCGAATAAACATATACATGTTTACAAAAATCATTAGTAAACATAACGTAGTAGCGGTTTCCATCTTTTATGGCAGATCGAAATGGTCCACACACATCTGTGTGTACTAAGTCAAATAATCCTTCACCTCTTTCACGCGATCCCGTGAATGGTGATTTGGTCATCTTGCCTAATAATCAAGACTCACATACATCATCTGATTTAAAGTCGAATGATTTCAACACTCCATCCTTTTGGAGTTGGGCGATGCGTTTCTTGTTTACGTGCCCAAGACGGTAATGCCATAATTTTGATTTATCAAGCTCATTAGACGAACCAACATTTAAAATCACATTGCTATTATGACTAATACATTCAACAGTTTCATATATGCCTTTGCAAGGAGAAGCTTTAAACATAAAATAACCATTTGAATAAACCAAAATACCTCCATTCTCATTATCAAATGAAAATTTATAACCATCCTTAAACAAAGCATGAAATGAAATAATGTTTCTTGTCATTTTTGACGAATAACAACAATTATTTAAATCTATCCTAACTCTAGACTTCAGCATGAGCTCGTACTTTCCAATCCTTGTCACAAGCATGATTTTCCTGTTTCCCATGACTAAGTTGAGCTCTCCATGCTTCAACCTCCTACTTTCCTTTAGACGCTTCAAAACTGTGAAAATGTGAGTACCACACCCTGTATCTAAGACCCACGAATCCAAAGTTGTAGTACCGTGGAGTTCAATCATAAACATACCTGAGTGACTACCCTTTTCGATTTTTCCGTCTTTGAGGTCCTTTAGATATTTTAGGTAGCTACGCTTATAATGCCCCTTTGTGTTGCAGTAGAAGCACACTACTTACTTTGGATCGCTTGTAGGTGCAATCTCAGATTCAGCCTTTCTCTTAGACCTACGATCGGACTTTCCTTTTGCGGCCTTTCCTTTTTAGTTGGAATGAGAAGTCTTTCTTTTCTTTGCATTGTCACCAACATTCAACACAGGAGCTGCTGAAGTAGAGGGCACACCAATTTTCTTGATCCCTTGCTCAGCTATTTACAACAAGCTATGAAGTTCCATTATTGAGGTCTCTTTACCGTTCATTTGATACGAGAGCACAAACTGATTGTAATCAGCTGGCAGACCAGATAGGATTATGTTGATAGAAGCTCAACATCGAACACCATGTTCAGAGATTCCAATCTGTTAAAGTACCCTTTCATCTCTAAGACGAAAGCACAAATAGAGGCACCAGGTTTTTGTTTGCAACCCATGAGGGATTTAACAACATCAAGGCATTCCTTGCTTGCTTTTGTAACACCCCCAAATCTGGGTTGTAATGGAATGTTGAATATCCGAGGGCGTTACTTCATAGATCAATAGCACAAGATATGAGAACAACCACTAAATGTGTAGTTTAAAAGATACATTGGATTTAACAAAATACTTGTTTCTTACATAAGCTCATGGCTTCAAATTGTTCGACAATGTAAGTAAAGATTTTGGTTTATAACAAATGTTCCCAAAATGTAATACGCCCCAAATCTTTAGTAATGACTCTTCCAAAGAGTGACCCCAATGTATCTGAGCACCTCGTGCCTTATTGACCTGAGAAAACATGCTTAAAACGTCAACATAAAGTTGGTGGATTCATAGGTTTATGTAAATCAATAGTAGGACAACAAGATTTCAAAGTGTATGATTAAGCAACAGATGCAAACATCATAAAAAGTAATTACGTTTTCCTAAGCTCATAACACTGAAGCTCGATGTGTATGAATGCAATAAATTGCCCATAAATGCCCGTGAATGACGTTCTAACCCGCAACATCCCAAATCCAACATGGTGTATGTTTGTTGTCCGGCAAACCAGCACAGTGAGCGCTACTCACTCAAACGGGGATGTCAATCCCAAATAGATCTATTTATAACATTCGCGCTCACAATCTAGTGATTGACGTAATCATTGTATAAAATGTACACTTGCGTCCAATTTGTAAAATAAAGTATGTTTTCACCCCAAAGATGTAAATCATTTAAATAATTGTAAAACATGAGGCTATGAACTCACCATAGTGAATAGTCCTCTGAAAATGATAAATATATCCAAGTAGAAGGATCACACCATCAAATACCTAAGTAAATATGGCCAGTCTTAGTCTACAGTTTAGGCTAACGACTCAATGTATAAACTAAAATAAATTTCTAGTTTATATATACTGTTATCACTTGTGTGGTGGTGCACATGTTTATCGTATTTGTAATTTCTTGATGGCTCTTGGGAAGGTATACGATTTTACATGACCTTGTATACGTATAAACGTTACTAATAAATATTCCTATTTATTAAGTCGTAGGTTAACCGGTATACTATCCGAATATCATTCGTCCGATATGTCAAGTGTTTATTAAATTCACTTTTGTTTATAAAATAACCCTTAGGTTTTCCATAATTACAGAACAGCCCCTAGGTTTATAAAATATATACTATTTTACATTTTTAAACCCTTAAGTTTCCACTTGTACACATTTGGTCCTTTAACTTTACAAAATTACACTTTAGGTCCTTATATGTTCCAATAGTCCCTAAAGTTTCTGAAATGACAAAAACAGTCCCTCAACTTACAAAAACAGTGAGTTGACAAAATTGAACCCTCAAGTTTCAAAGTTTACACATTTAGTCCCTTAACTTGTAAACATCACATTTTAAGCCCGATTAAGTTCTAACAAGTGGCAATTGGTTTTATTACTTTCAAGTAAGTCATAGAAGCTGAAACTTCTTATAAATAAGCTCGGATAAGCTTCTTTATGCTTATTGGGCTTAATGCGCCTTATTGGGCCCGTTAAGGTCCAATAAGCTATTTAAAGGTCCAAAGGAAATTTCAAAAGTACATAAGCCCTCCTTAAGTTTATCAAAAATTGATAAGCTAAAAAATAAGCTCGGGTGAGCTTATTTGAGCTTATTCGAGCTTATTGGGCTCGTTAGCCCAATAACTCAACCCGAAAGTTTGTAAAAAGGTTTCCTTTATTATACAGCTTATTTTCTAGGCTTATTAAGCTTATCTTAGGTCTGATTAAGCTGACATTACTGTGTGGCTTATCCAATAAGCAAATAAGTTCGTTATTGGGCTTTTTTGGCCCAATAAGAACCCAAATAGTGTTCAAACGTTTTGGCTTGGTCCATTATGGTCCATTAATTATTCCTAGGTCCATTAAGCCCATCAAAACTGTATAAGTTCACCAATAAGCTGTTTAAGCTTATCGTGAGCTTATTGGCTTGCATTGGACTCGTTAATGGGCTAACAAGCCCATTATGGGTTCGGCTAGGTTTTCTAACTATTATTAGGGTCCATGTGACTCCAGTAAGTATGTTTAGCCCTTAATAAGCTCGTGGAGCTTATTAAATAAGCCGTAGGCCCTTCCTTTGAGGTCTGATGGGCTTGTTGGTCTCCCATGGTGGGCTGTCAAGCCCAAAGTGACCCGAAAATGGTCCTTTGGTTTACTAGTTTAGTTCTAGGGTTCTAATCCTTTCGTTAAGCACTCGCTTGGATTTATTAACTATGATCAATCACATGCATCTCTCCTATGAGCTAATGTACGCGTTCCCAAGCCAAGTTGTTGTGTTTTTAGCAAATGTTTACGTATAGGTTTTTATATATTTTGAATATATCAAGTGATTTTCATATGAGTTACTTTCCTTGCATTTTAAATGATACGTTAAGGCTTAACTCGACAACTTAACATGTTTTATACACTTTGTAAATGCTTGCACCACACAAGGTCAAATGTACGTATAATGTACGTGCGTGAACCATGCATGGGTCAAACCATGCATGTTCATGCTCACGTTAACTTTGTTACACACAAATTAACGTGACTCTTTTCAACTAGACATGAATAAACGACTAGAATGTAGATAAATATGAGCTTAGTTCGACTTACAATAGTCCTAGACTCTTGGTTGTGGATTGCGAAGCAAACCCGAATTGTTTACACCCCAAACGTGTATAATCCTAAGCTTCAAAGCTTGTATACTCGAATCCTAGCTCGTGGTCCTTCCTATGAGCTTGTATGAAGGTCTTAACGTTACCTTGTATCCCTAGATTTGCAATGTGGGTGCGTATGGGTCCGGTTATGCTTAACCTGAAACAATGGGGAGAAATGAGGGTGGTTTTTGCTAGAGAGAGTGTTTAGGAGTTTTAGGAAATGTTCAAGTGTCAAATGTATGTGGGTATTTATAGGCTTAATAACTAGTTAGCTTCCTTTAGTCCTAAACTAACCATAAATCAAGCCTTAGGAGGTGGTTTAGGGGTTTTTGGTTAGCTACACATTGTATTAAGCTAAACCACTCTAGTATAATCTTTAATTGCTCAATATTTGTATAAGATATGCTAGATACATGAAATCTTATGGTTTTGTGTTGTTTTCTTGTTAACCGCGGCATCAAGATGGATAAAGGAAATAAATGGGTTATTAACCATTATGTATTTGTTAGTTAGAGGATACTAAGTACCAAGTTTAATTAACCATGGGATGTACATGTACTTTTAAGGATCATTAGGGGATTTGTTAGCTAGTAAATCACAAGGGACGAATGGTTTGTGGGTTTAAACTACCCACATTCGGCCACAAGGTTTAATAACATAAGAATTATATAAATTTTGTGTTTAAGGATCAAAAGTGGGTATTGGTTTGAGTCTAGGTAAGTCTAGGTATTTATGTGGTGTGTCTAAATATATTTTATTGCGAAACGTAAGCCTTTTACGTGACCAATAAAAATAAAATGCCCAAAGTCAATAATTATCTTCCTAATAATTATATAACACTTGCTTGACGTAAACCTTAACTTATTTGGTGACCGTTTACGTTAGATGATTATTTCTAGTCTACGCGATTTAGCTTAAAAGTTAATTTAAAAGTAAACACGTATCGGACCAAAATAAATAGTGACGAATAATAGGATTCGTAAAATGACCTAAAATTAAGAAATGTTACAGTCTCCACCTGTTAAAAGAGCTTTGTCCTCAAAGCTTAAGACCTTGTAGTGGATGACGAAGCCCGGTTTATGAAGAGTTGTGGGTATTTCTGTTTGAACGAATTTTCACGTTCCCAGGTGAACTTAGGACCTCTCCTAGAGTTCTAGCGAACCTTAACCAATGGTATCCGGCTTCGCTTCAATCGTTTGATCTCCCATTCCATGATTTCAACGGGCTCTTCCACAAACTAGAGCTTATCGTCAACGTAAATTCCTTTTAACGGCATGACTAATGGTTCGTCAGCGTAACATTTTTTCAGATTAGACACATGGAAAGTATGATGAACTCTGCTCAACTCTTAGGGGAGTTCCATCCTGTAGGCAACTTTCCTAACTTTGGCTAACACCCTGAAAGGTCCGACATATCTCGGGTTCAGCTTGCCTCGCTTACCAAACCGTACAACCCCTTTCCAAGGTGAGACCTTGAGCATAACCCTTTCCCTAACCTTGAACTCCATCTGCTTTCATTTCCGTTCAGCGTAGCTCTTTTGTTGATCCTGAGCAGCTTGCATCCTCTGCTTGATCAGGACGATCTTTTCTGTTGTCTCTTAGATTAATTCCGGACCAGTTAGTTGAGCTTCCCCAACCTTGGCCCAGTACATCGGTGATCGACATTTTCGACCATACAGTGCCTCATAAGGTGCGGCCTTTATGCTAGCGTGATAACTGTTGTTGTATGAAAACTCGGCCAATGGCAAATGTTTAACCCAGCCTTTGCCAAAATTGATCACGCAAGCACGTAGCATGTCCTCGAGAGTTTGGATAGTCCTCTCGCTCTGGCCGTCAGTTTCTGGATGATACGCAGTGCTCATACTTATATCTGTACCCAAAGCTTTCTGAAATGATTTCCAGAAATTGGATGTGAATCTCCCATCATGATCACAGATAATTGAAACAGGTATCCCGTGTCTTGCTACTACCCTCTTCAGGTACAACCTTGCCAACTTGTCCAATGGATCTGTCGGATCCAAATAATCACTTCACTTCATATTATGAACAAGAAAATAAGATTGGAGATGAGAAGAATTGTAGAGAGAGAAACTAGAAAGAGAAACGAATAAAAATAGAGGTTGATTTACTTGCACAAACACAAATGAGACCAACAACCCTCTCTCCACACATGGAGAGGGGTTTATATACCCTAGATGGGCCGGCCTTAAAAGGCTTAGTGGGCCGAGGGTTTGTCTTGGGTTGGGCTTGAGTTTACTTGGGCTTTCGCCCGATACACGTGACCTATTAGATTACATTAAATGAGCCCAATACCCGTTCTAGCCTATTACAACATTTAATATATAAATGACCGAGACCTAATATTCCAAATGAACGAACTTCTCGTTCGACTCAATATTTTTGAGGCTAACAATCTCCCCCGAAGTGAGTTCATTGTGACACTCCTTCGTGAGATCAATGAGATTGCTTTTGTCGTTAAGCTCTTATGATCTTTGTCTCTGTCAACGTTGTAGGCTTGTTCCTTCATGCTTTGTGATCTATGATCTTGAGCTTTTGTCATTGTCTTTTGACTTTGTCTTTTCGTCCGAGATCTTTAAATCTTTATCCTTCCGTCTTGATCGTCTTTGCCGCCTTGCGATCTTGTGTCTTGACCAACATGCTCATACTTTGCATCATCTTGAAAGCTTGCTAACAATCTCCCTTGATAGACTTGATATCTTTGAAGGAAGATCTTGTATATCAGAGTTTGTGCGGAAGTCTTTGTCTTTAATTCTTGAGCTTTCATGATTCTTGAATCTCGATGCTTATAGTATGTCTTTGTAGTTTGAGCATGAGCATGTGGTAATGAATCCGACTTCAGCTGGAATAAGGCATCACCATCTCCATCTTTATGTATCCTGAAATAAAACAGTTAGCAATAAAGCGTGTGGACGAATATGGCTTTGTCATTCGTCCGGATTTGGTTAGATTAACCTTCGGTTCCGTAGGACCGTTTTACAGTATAAATA